>JAADYF010001087.1:0-10022 GCA_023338175.1 Phytopythium delawarense
CGACTGGATGATGCATTCGCTGAGCAAGGTGGACACTATGTAAGACAGCATTGACTTGTCGTCCGCATTGTTTGATAGCACCCGATCTTTTGCCCGACGCCACGCTCGAACGCTCGAGAGGTTTTTGGGAGAGCCTTCTTGGCGCTTCAGGTCGAACGAGAACCGCAGGGTGCGATGCTGACCATGAACGGACCGCTGATCATGTGCGTGATGCCAATCTCATACGTCACTCGCCACGGGTCATCGACCGTCGTCAACTCGTATCGACTCAGCAGCACCGCCAGCGCGATCTTCATTTCCATCATCGCCATATTCCGTCCGGGACACATACGCCGACCAGCAGCGAACACGAACGCCTGCATGG
This sequence comes from Phytopythium delawarense, assembly GCA_023338175.1. Lineage (NCBI taxonomy): Eukaryota > Oomycota > Peronosporomycetes > Pythiales > Pythiaceae > Phytopythium > Phytopythium delawarense. Next base: position 365 of record JAADYF010001087.1, read on the forward strand.
GCGAAATGGTTCGTAGCGTGTTGGTGCTGGAGTCAATCCATCGCTCCGGCTTGAACTCACTGGCGTCGGGTCCCCAGACTGTCGGCTGCCGCGCCGACGCGTACATCGCCATCATCACACGCGAACCTTTCTTGATACGCGTGCCGTCACGCAGTGTGGCGTCTACGCCCGCGGTCCGTCCTGATGAAGGTGCTGGAGAATTCAGGCGGAGGTTCTCGCGGATCGCTGCGTCCAGGTAGACGAGGTTCTTGAGTTCATCGATGGATGGGGTGGACGCCGCAGTGAACAAACTCGGTGTGTGCTCTTTCATCTCCAGGCGGATCTTCTCCAGCACGTGTGGATACCTGTTGATCATGACGACGAACCAGCCCATCGCCACGGACGTCGTGTCTTTGCCAGCAAAGATGAAGTTGATGGTCATGTCACGGATGAACTCCAGCTCTGTCTTCTGGTCCCCACCGGAGATTTCTTTGCGATCCTTTGCCGTGCTCGTCGATAGGAATAGCGACACGAGGTCTTTCGGTGGCGGGCCGTCGGATTGCTGACGCTCCTTGGCAGCGATCGAGTCGGTGATGACCTTGTACGTGAAGTCATTGACGATCTCCATCCCTCGACGCAGCTCACCTTCGTCGCCAATCCCAAACAGGCGCTTGAATCGCCACAACCACCCAGGAAGCTGGAAGCGAAGACCTGTCACATGAGAGACGCGCGCGAACGCCTCAATGAACTCGTGGGTCTCTCCATCGAGACCCGTTTCAAGGCACTTGAGGTCCAAGCCGAAGCCGATCTTGGCGAACACGTCGCTCGTGAAGTGCATCAACTCTCGTTTGAGGCTGATGGAGTTCTCCCCGCGAGCGATGTAAGCGTCAAGCACGCTGCACAACACCCCCAGCTTGTCGCGGACCACATCGTGCATGACCTCCTGCATCATCTTCATGGAGAACAGGTGGCTGGAGACCTTGCGCTGGAAGAACCAGTCGCGTCCATCCGTCGCGATGATCCCGCGACCCAAGAAGTCGCCCGTGACAGCCTGCGAGTCTGGACCACGCGGGAAGTTGTCGGGTTGAAACTTCACGATATCCTCAAAGTTGTCGGGCGATGTCAGTACGACCGTCGGCGGGCGACCCACGATCTGCATTTGCCACGGCCTTCCCTGTACGAGCGCGCTCTGCTCGGCAAGCCAGTCGTGGAGCCGGTGGCGATGGTATTTGGCCGTGTCCAGCGTGTTCCCCAGGATCGGCAGCGTCGAGTCGGGCATGGGCAGGGCCTTGCTCGAGTCGCTGCGTCGGTGGAGCAGCAGCTGGCGAGCCGTTACGACAGTCACGATTGCCGTTGCGATGACGACGAGACTCTCCATCTTGCTTGGTAGCGTGTCGTCTCTGCCCAAGAGCAGTGCTGTCGATGAAGACAAACGATCCACCAACGCGTCAACGCTCAGCATCGTTCTCGTGAGTGGTGAGAGAAGAACGTCGGGAGTGTTTGAAGCAAAGAAGAAATGACCTCCAAAAGTCCGAGGGGAGCGCCTTGGCTGGCGAGCCGACGCTTCGAGTGATGCCGCCAGCCGAGAGCGGCGATCGCGCCAATGCTTGGGCAAGCAGGTGCCCCTCTGATGTCTTGAACGGCTTGAACTCGCGACGCTTCTGTGCCCACTTTGACTCTTTGCAAGAACGATATGTGGTTGGAATGGATGCGTGCGACGTTGAAGTAGCTGCAAAACAACTTGGATAAAGTATGGAACCCTTGCGCACGTCATCTGGCGCGTTTCATTTGGATAAAATATTGCCAGCGAAGAGCCACACAACGACGTTTCAGGATCCATTTTGAAAGAGTCAACCCAGATCCGAAACACGTCAAAGAGATCAACAAGTCCGACGTGACAGATGCGTTAACCTGTATCATCTTCATAGATTTAACCCTTTCACACTTAAGGAATCAGAGCCCCTCGATCTCCTCCAGCCAGCGATTGACGAACGGGTCGCGGCCGCTCGCGCTGTTGACCGTGCCGCTCTCCATTCTCTCGACCCGCCGCATGCGCGTGAAGCTCGAGAACTGTGCCTGGTAGAAGCGCCGCAGCCACTGCAGCACCTCGAGGTGGCCGGCCTTGGCCGCCTTGACGGCCGCGCTCGCGCTGCAGCCCTCCTCTCGCTCTCGGCGGAGGAACCGCAGCACCTCGAGATGACCAGCACCCGCTGCGTCGTCCATGGCGCGCACGGTGCAGCCTTCCTTACGGTTGAGGTGGAGCCATTGCACTACTTCCAGATGTCCTCGGCCGGCGGCGTCGTCCATCGCCGACATGGTGCAGCCCTCGCCTCTGTTCGCGTGCAGCCACTGCGCGACCTCGAGGTGCCCGTTACCGGCGGCCCAGTCCATGGCGTTGGCGGTGCATCCGTCGCGGCGGTTCGTGTGCAGCCACTTGACTGTCTCCAGGTGTCCATTGCCAGCGGCATTGTCCATCACGTAACGCGTCCACGATCGCTGGTCGGGCAAGTTGGCCTCGTGGAACCATTGCAACACACGCAGGTAGCCGTTCGCTGCCGCCTCGCACAGCGCTGGGGCGTAGTCGAACTTGGCTGACGGCGAGAACAACCGGTCGAAGTAGTGCGCGTGCAGCCACTGCATCACCTCCAAGTGATTACTGCTCGCAGCCTTGGCCATGGCAAGTGCCGTGCAGCCTTCGCTTCGGTGAGTGTGCAGCCATTCGAGGACGCCCAAGTGGCCATTCGCGGCTGCACCGTCCATTGCAGCGGTCGTGCAGCCTTCACTCCGGTTGGCATGCAGCCACTCGACGACTTGGAGGTGGCCGTTCGCCGCTGCTGAGTCCATCGCGGCCGTCGTACAGCCTTCACGGCGGTTCTCGTGCAGCCATTGGACGGTCGCGAGGTGTCCGTTGGCCGCCGCCGAGTCCATCGCGAGCTTCGTGCTGCCTTCGCGCCGGTTTGCGTGCAGCCACTGCACCACATACAGCTGACCGTTGCGCGCGGCCTCGTCCATTGTGCGCTTCAAGAAGTATCCTTTGCCCGTCGCGTGGAAATACTCGAGCACTTGGAGGTGTCCGTTCGCCGCGGCCTCGTCCATGCGGATCGGGATGTTGGAGCGCAGCAGTCCGTGCTGCGTGATGAGCTTCGCGACCTCCAGGTGTCCCCCGGCCGCCGCGAAGGCCATGGCTGACGTCGGGCACTTCATGGGCGTCGTCGAGGACGTCTGGACCACCATGCAGAGCCACTCCAGCAACGGCAGGTCGCCGCGCCGCGCTGAGATCTCCACCAGCTCACCCGCCAGCTTTGCGTAGTCCACGGAACCCTCGTGCTCGGCCTTGGACGTCGTCCGGAAGAGCCACTCCAGCACGTTCATGTGTCCAGCGGCGGCGGCAGCGACCCACTCCTCACTCGTCCACTGGATGCGGACGGCGCAGTTGTCGGCCAGCCACTGGAGCACGTGCATGTGTCCGCAGCGTGCGGCTTCTCGGATCGCCGTGGTAATCGGCGCGTCGGGCATGAGCTCGGTCACGAGCAGCTGGACGACCGCGAGGTCTCCGCGCGCCGCCGCGATCTCCATGCCGCGCCGGAACTGCGCGCGCTGGAAGAGCAGCTCGTCCTCGCTCAGCTTGTGTCGGTTGGCGGCGATCGGCTTGATGACGCGCTGCAGCAAGCGGAAGGAGCCCAAGTCGCACGCGCGCGTCACCGTCCAGCGCTCCGCCACGCCCATGCAGGCGTCGATGGCCGCCAGCACGTGCGGCAGGCCCGCGATGTCCGGCCGCGCGTGCTCCGCGACGGCCGCGACGCTCGCGAACAGCAGCGACTCGCTCATGCCGACAGGGATCGTCGATGTGGTAGAGAAAGAGATGGATCGCTTGATGGTCGTGATCACTTGAGGCCCACGGCGCTGGATGCGGAATGAGGAGGAAGGAGCCCGGCCACCCGCACGATCCTGCAGTCGGTCTTCTTCTGGAAGAGCGGCAGAGTGGTGGGTGATGGGATCCATCGGATCGACGGCCAGCTCAGCGTCATGCTGAGACCTTACAGGTCGGATTAGCAGTCGGCAGCCATCATGAGACCTTCAGTATGTGAACGTCCCCATTGCACGCCGTACCGGTAGCGCGGTGGTGACGCAGGGGCGGTAAGCAGAGCGAAAGGGCGTGAAGCGACCGCTTGGCGCGGTTTCTGTACCGGTACACACGAAACTCAGATGTCTGATAAAATCTGAGGCGGACAAAAAACCCTGAGAAACAAGCGCGACACTTGGTGTTTGTATGTGGGCGATGCGTTTCACAACGCTGGCGGTGGTGTCGCAGTGGTGTCAAACATCCGATCGCCAGGATCACACTGCCGCGTTCTTGCGGAGGTCAAGAGGGACCGACGTTGGTGGGTGGGCGGTCGGCCCGACGGAACATGGTGCGTGTCTCCGACATTCTTTCGCGTGTAAAAGCGACTTGTGCGCATGCCGACTCGGCTGTCAACCGGGCTACGGACCACGGCAACATGTCACGCGCTCGAGTAATCGACCTGGACGGAGCGGAACAGATCAGCAGCGCGGATCCTCGAGCTGTGACGCGGCGACAGCACGATGCTACACATCGCACCAAGCAGAAAAATCAGTGGTGGGAACGCACGACTGGTGATGGAGAGTGCAGGCGAAGCACGTGTCGAGTGGCAATGCGGTCAGCGCGAGGTCGAAGCAGCCTTCTTGCGTTGTCGGCGGCACGTGTCGCGCGCACAGAGATGAGGTGCGTGCGGATGGGATGTACGTTGGACTCGTCTTTGGGAGCCCATCGAAATGGATTGCGCTGGCGACAGCGTCACCACCAACCGCCGACATGACGAGGCACGCTGCGCACCGGAATGTTGGTTAGATGCACGCTTCTCGCATCCACGAAGACGCCCAAGAGCACTGCAAGAGCACTGTCATCCATCTACGATCTCTACAAGTCCAAGCGTGGCTGGGCCAATGTGTGAGCGATGGAGCGACCCAAAATGGCACATTGTGCGAGCAAACCCGCGGGAATGTTGCAGTCGTTTGATTGGGATGGGCGACATGTCGATGCTATTTTTAACATCAGCACACCACAAAACCTACAAGGTCATCCCTCCCACATAATTCGTGAATGAGTAATTATCAGAATAGAGGGTATCCACAGTATCCGTAACCCCGCGAAGGGGTACGTAGTATCTCGAACATGTTGGGGTTTGTAAGTGGAACGTCTGAGATGTTCCACTTTACCCAAAAGGTAACCTCCTCCGTAACCTCAGCGCAATTCCAGGAGCAGTATTGGAGCCGCGACGCCTGCATACTGCGGCCAACATGTTCGCGGAGATTACGGTCGAGGATGCGGACGCCCAGCGCGCGGATGCCGTGCTGTTCGTGCGCTGCCGACGCGATGGCGCCGTCCCCAGCAAAAAGACGACCAAGCCGAGCGCCTTCCCGCTGCTCGTGGACGTCGTGGACGCGCAGCGCGTGTGGCAGGGTCGCGTGACGGCGGCGGACAAGCCCATGGCGCTCGACTGCTCCCCGGAGGAGTACCAGTCGACGCTAGCGCGCGCTCTGAGCGGCGTCGACGGCGTTTCCGCCGCGCGTTTCCAGTTCCGCTGGTCACGGAATGCACGCACGCTGACGCTGATGGAGCAGACGGCGAGCGGCTTGGCCATGAAGTACGCGGCACTGACGTTCGCCGACCACGACGACGCCAAGTACTGGCCCGAGCTGCTGCACTCGATCGTCGATGAGCATGCGGGTCTGACACGAGAGCTAATGAGTCGTGAAGACCGAATCCGCGAGCTTGAGGTGCTCGTGAGGGACAAGGACGTGCTGCTGGAGCAGGCGCTTGACGCCAAGCAGCGCGTGGAGGACGGACTCGTGGAGGGTTTCTGCGCGGTGCTGAACGCCAAGAAGGACGAGATCCAGCGCCTGCAGACCGAGGTGGCCGTCGCCGACAACCGCGCCAATGTGGAGAAGCCAGCAGTGTCACAGAAGACGCCGGCGAAGAAGAGGAAGACGGCAGCGGTCGCAGGCGCCAAGCGCTCTCGCGCGACCCGCGGCGCCAAGATCAAGCAGCAGGCAAAGGAGGAAGAGGGATCGGATGACAACTCGAGCAAAAGCAGCGACGATAACGGAGACAGCGACAGAGACGGCAGTGATGACAGCGTTGACGATGACGATGACGAGGCAGGGCGGAAACGCGCGCGCCGTGAAGCCATCGGCGCGTACAGCCAGCTCCCGGACACTCTGCGGCCGGCCACGCAACGCATCTGCTCGTCGGATGACGTGCTGTCAGACTTGGATGCCATCATGAAGAGCGAGGTGGAGGCGAACGAGGCCGAACAGCAGCACGTCGCGAAGGAGAACCCGACGTCAACAGCCACCGCGAGAGCCAGGAAGCTGCCGCCGAGTCGATCGCAGCAGATGCCAAAGGAGGCGAGCGGTCGGACGTCCAAGGCAGACAAATCTAGGCGTAGTGCTGTCAAAACCGAGCCGAAAGTGTCAGCAGTGCCCACAAAGGCCACGGCTGTAGCGGCAGCCGACTCGGACGAGGAGGATATTTTCGACATACTCGGGTAGAACGGCTTGCAATACACAACGCCGTACTTGTCATTGCTGCCGCGCGTCTCGGAGAAGCGCGTCCTCGATGCCTTGGTTGTCGCGCGTAATGGCCCACACCCACGCGTGCACGCCGGCCGAGTACCGGTCAGTAGCCCTCCAGTCGGGGCCTTCCGTCGCGACCTGCGCCATGCTGTCACCGCCGGTCGTCGCGACAATGTGGCGGCGGATCTCCGATCGATGCGCGCTGCTGCTTCCGGTGTTGTACACGACTGTCCGATCAACTTCTCGGAACACCGCGACGCGAGACGAGAGCTCGCCGTTGAAGAACGGCTGATGCAGCGAGTTGGAGACGAACACGACGCGGTCGCGCTCGACGAACTTCTTGGTCACCTTGCGCGAGAGCACGCTGATGGAGAGCACGGGGACCGACATGCGAAAGCGCACACGCGTCATGCACTCGGTCGCGCTCACCTGGACATACTGATGGTGCACGTTGAACTCAGTGCATAGCAGACCTCTCCTCTGCACTGACGAAGCAACGCTCACCTGCGCCTCGCTGCCTCGCTGTTGCTGCCAGCTATCCTCGCCGAACGTCCGCCACAGCGCGCGTGCTGCCGCGTCGCGCTCGAACGGGACGGCGTGGACGTCCACGAACTCCCAGACGATCTGTCCGCCCTCGCTCACCTTGGTTTGGATGGCGCGGTCGGGGCACCGCATCCCAGCCGCACGACTCCGGTCGAAGATCGTGTCCAGCTCGGCATACAGCGCGTCGACTTGGCCGCGGAGCGAGTGGAACACGAGCGCGTCGTCGTCGCTGATGCCGCCTACTCCTGCTCCTCGCTCGCCGTCGACCCGTGACAGCCACCCGGCGTCCAGCAGCTCGCGGATTCCCTGCCACATCGTCCATGGTGAGCTTTGAAGACGCGCACCACACTGATAGCGAGCCGCAACCATCCGTCACCTGGAGGTTGACGCGCTTCATGAGCATCGCGCGCCGCAGCTCGCGCGTCTCCTTCCGCCGCTGCTCCACCAGCGCGCGCAGCCGCTCATTCTCCTGCTCGACAGCCGAGCGACTCGCCAGCTGCCGCACGGCCAGGCGCTTCCAGAGCGCAGCGGCTGACGGTGGGCCCGCGCGTTGGCTCGCACTGTCGCCATCCGCGTCGGTAGTCCGACTGCAAGCCACTGCACGCAGCGCCACCAGCGTCTCGGACAGCGCGGCCGCCTCGACGCGCAGATGGGCGATCTCCTCGCGGTACTTGCGCCGCCAGTCCGGCTGCTTGGCGCGCTTGGCCCTCGGCGTGGCCCTCGGCGTGGCCCTCGGCGGCGGCGCGGACGCATCCAGCTCCGACATGTCCATCTGATGCTCAGGGGTCGAGTCAAGCTCACCATGCAGTGAATCAAAAGAGTGTCCGTCACTCTTCTGAAGCAAACCCCTTGACAGCCGATCCAAAGAGCGGCGCGCGAAGAAGCCGCCGGCAAGATGCACGGGCGCGTCAAGAGCGTGGAGCGCGAGAAGGAGGAGCGCAAGACGGACGAGGAGCGCCATGAAGAGCTGCGCAAGGTGCGCATGTACCACGAGGTGACGGGCAAGGTGCTGGCCATGAAGCAGCAGCGGCAGCTCGAGCCGCACGTGCTGCCGCTCACGAGCCACCTGCTGCTGCTCAACCCGGACTTCCACATGCTCTGGAGCTACCGGCGCGACGTCATCGACACCATCGCGGCCAAGGCGGCCGACCCCAAGGCGGCCGACCCCAAGGCGGAGCTCGCCGACATCGCCAAGACGGAGCTCAAGCTGACGTTTGTGCGTGGGTCCCAGCGCGTGGAGTGCCTCCTGAGCGTCCTGCATGGCTGACAAGCTGCTGCGGTGGACAGGACGCCCTCCAGCGCAACCCAAAGTCGTACTCTGCGTGGTTCCAGCGCCAGTGGGTGATCGACCGCGGACTCGGCGACCTGAAGAAGGAGATCGGGCTGTGCAACAAGCTGCTCGAGCTTGGTACCGCGCCGCCATTCGCCGCTAGAGCTTAGTCGAGGTCGCGTCTCTCATGGATGCGACGGGTTGCTGGACGTTGTTTGGACAGACGAGCGGAACTTCCACTGCTGGAACTACCGCCGCCATGTGTGCAAGCTCGCGGGCGAGTCGGAGGACGAGCAGCTCGCGTTCACGACAGCCAAGATCGAGCAGAACTTCTCCAACTACTCGGTAAACCGGAAGTGAAGGGAGGAGCATGGCGGTGGCATGTATTGCTCACTGCTCGATGCTGTTCCGGCAGGCTCTGCATCACCGAACCATTGCGCTGCCGGACCCGTTGACAGCCGACGTCATCTTCGACGAGATCGGGATCGTGCAGCAGGCCGTCTTCACCGAGCCGGACGATCAGAGCGCGTGGTTCTACTACCGCTGGCTCGTCACGTCCATGCTGGAGCTAGTGGACTCGTCCCCGGACGACGCCGCAAGCTTCGTGCGCAGCCAAGTGCAGTGGATGGACGAGCTGCTCGAGATGGAGGAGAGCTCCAAGTGGGTCGTGGTCACCCTGGCCGACCTGCACGCTCGCCTTGGCGTGCACTTGGAAGGGGAAGACGCCGCGGACGCCACGAAGCGCAGCGCGGAGCTGTACAACCGCGCGATCGCACTGGACCCGGACCACACGCGGTACTACCAGGCCATGATCGCCAAGAGCGCAGCCTAGGCTCCCGTCGCTGGCTTCTGCGCACACGGCAGCTCGGCAGGCAGGAAGAAGCAGCCGTGAAGTCACCGTCCTGTCCACCGCTCGCTGGCTGACGATCAGTAAGCCAACAACCCGCATGATCAAAGTATCGCGAATGTGTCGCTGCCAGAGCTCGAGGTGCCGCCGTCTCCATTGGTGCTTGGCGGCCACCGGCTCATTGCATATCTGAAGGCTCTGCTGCTTGGAGTCTAAGGAGTCCTTACAGCCAGCCCAAGCAACAGAAGTCGAGGCTGCATGCTCATTGACAGACATGGTGGCATCGGATGCAATCGCATTGCCGTCGACGAACCACTAAAATAGCCGTTTTCCATAATTGACATTACGATAATAGCGCATTTGCGATTCCCGATGTACTGTAGGCAGGCGTCTCCGTGCACCCAACAACGGATCAGCAATCG
>JAADYF010001088.1:0-10013 GCA_023338175.1 Phytopythium delawarense
AACGGACATACCCACGGCGAGAAGCACGACTACTCCGCTGGCGCCAAGATCCACTTTGTGGAGAACGGCGCGGGCGGTGGCATCCAGAAGGAGTCGGCCAGTGGCATCCCGGAGTACGCCGCCGACTACGAGATCGCCAACCTGTGGACGTACGGCGGCAACGAGTACGGCTTCTTCTCGCTGACGGCGTCCGAGGAGTGGCTCAAGGTGCAGTACCACACGGCGGACAACTCGTGGAGCTATGGCGACAGCATGACGAGCACGACGGCCGGCGGCGTGGCCACCAAGCACTGCTGGTACGTCCCCGCGGACGGCGGTGAGGGCCAGGAGTGCTCGTCGTAGGCGCAGGGGCGAGACCGTGTCGAGTGTGTCAGTAAGGAAGAGGAGAACAGCAGTGGCGAAGTGCAGGTGACGGCCAGTAACAATGCATTCCAACGTCGATGAGTCTGTTGTGTGATGTCGAGCGCCTCTCTATACGAGTGACAGTTGATACGACAAGCATCTCCTCCTACCCAATGATGCTCTACATGCTGCTGGCCTCTGTTGTCACCAGCGTCGCGATGAGGCGACTCGCGTTCGAAATGTCGTTCCATGCCCGTGTCAAGCGTGGTGGAGCACCGCCATGAGTCTCTGTCACTTTGAACTCGACGCTCCACACCGGACGCCAATGACGGGACTCAGCCGAGCGCTCGCGCTGCTGCTGGTGGCAAAGGCGCGCTTGTCGAGTGCGGAGGACTGGCGCATGGCGGCGGTGACGTCGTTCCAGGCCCGTGTAGAGTCGTTTGCACCCGTGTGGGACGAGCAGCACGGCGCGTTCGTCTCGGGCGTGCCGTCGGTGCGTCAGGCCCCATTCGCCGACCGGTACCGGGCTGTCATGGACTCGGTCACGACCTCGAGCGTCGAAGGCGCGCTCATGTACCTGCAGCGCGACTGCATCGACATGGGCAAGAGCCCGGTGGCGGCCGGCTGCGCGCGCAAGAACAACGCGAGCTTCATCACCTTCCTGCAGATGGAGATCGTGCAGCCGCGCGCCGCCATGGCCGAGTACCAGAGCGCGCGGTTCGTTTACCCAGAGTTCTGCCCGTTCGTCATGATGGAGGGTGGCGCGTGTATCCCGTACGACGGGCTGCCCGACTTCTCGATCGGCAGCGGCAGCAGCACCTCTGGAAGCGACTCCGCTTCCTCCTCCTCCTCCTCTTCTTCGCCCTCCTCCGCTGGACCGACGCGCTTGGAAGACCTGATCGCGCTCACACCGCCCGAGTGCAAGCAGTTCTACGGACTGGACGGCCAGCCGCACCTCGGCCCGTGCGTCGGCGCACAGGCCTTCGCGGCCGACATGGTGTCGCCCTACTTGGACACGGTCTGGTTCTCGTACCCGAACAGCTGCGCCATGGGGACGTGGGCCGGCGGCAAGACGGACGAGTGCAGAGCCGAGTTCTCCGGCGGCTTGTGCCCGTTCGGCGTGAGCCCCGACGGCGTCAACTGCACGTTCGCGTACAAGATCCTAGGCTTCCTGTCTATCGACGAGCTCGTGGGCATCACCAACTCGTCCGGGTTCGCCACAACCAGCGCCGTGACAACGAGCAACGCGGGTGGAGGCAGCTCGAGTTCCAGCTCGAGCTCGAGCTCCTCCGGGTCGCTGGACGAGGACCCGGCGGCTGTCACGTTCGCCAACTACTCGGCCTTTTGCGCGGCGGGCCACGTCGAGTTCCACTCGTTCGACCGCGACAAGACCCTCGGGCTGTCGAACGTGACGGCCATCCCGTTCTGGCAGAGCCCGTCCGCGCTGCCGGCCAACGTGAACCGCACGGAGCAGATGATCGCCCTGTACAACGCCATCGCCGCGGCCGACGCCTCCGGACGCATGCAGCCGCTGCCGACCGACCTCGCCGCCGTCCGCGCGCGCAACCCGCCGTGCTTTGAGAACGCCTACAAGTGCTTCGATGCGGTCTACGGCTGTGAGCGCCACTCGTACGCGCAGGTCTGCTCCGTGTGCCGCTCGCAGCGCGCCGGCTGCGTGACCCGCAACGCGTCGTCGCAGTTCCCGGCGCTACCCAAAGCCGCGCGGTCCGTGGCGGACGCGGACCTCCGCAGCGGCCCACTGGCGTCTCTGCTGGCGCCGACGCTGTCGACGGACTCGCCGGCGACAGGTGAAGCGGCGTCGGCGTCGGCGTCGGCGTCGGCGTCGGCGTCGGCCGAGAGCGACACCAGCGCGGCGTCTGCACTGCCCCATCGACCGTGTGGCGACTTCTCCATTGCGGTTCGGACTGGAGCAGTGATCGCCACAGCGCTGCACTTGCTGGCAGCTGGATATTGATGGACCGACGCCTGCATGAGCTGCCAGCGAGCGGAGAGACCCACAGACGGCAGCAGCAGAGCATGACGCTCGAGTATCCACAATGGCATTGATACCTTCCGCTGGTGCGAGTGGTAACCGTTACCGTCATTCCGCTCAGAATGATTACGCCGTCAAGTGTTGATGACCAGGTGTTGATTTTGCGCGTATTTGTTGATTTTATAAACCTGTCGCGTCGTGACACTCATACTGAATTCAGGAAAGTCTCCGCTCTCCTGCAAAGTAGACGGTCATCGACCACTTAGCTACCAGATGACTTTGCAGTCTGTGACAGCGACGCAGCTCCTCACTCACTTGCGAACCTGCTCGTCGCTGCCCAAGTCGTCCGAGCGCCTTCGTCGCCTCCTGCTCGACGCTATTGCCGCTGGCTACGACGCCAACTCCTCCGTTGTCCATGGCTCCAGCCCTCGCTCCGCGGCCCTGGTCTCCGCGCGGTCTCCTTGCGCTTCTGACCATGGTGCTCGTGATCGCCGGCGCCTCCGCGAGCGACTGCACGTCGGCGCAGATCTCGGCGGTGACGTCGCTGACGTCGAACGCCACGGCGGCGTGCGGCAGCGACGCTCTGACGTCGTCCGCGACGGTGGCGACCTATTGCACTAGCTCGTGCCTGGCGTTCATGACGAGCGCGGCGGCCTCGGCTCCCAACTGCGAGGTGGCGGGCTACAACGTGCGCACGACGCTCTCCTCGGCCATCTCGCTGTGCGACGCGCAGTCCGACGCCGTGCCCGCCTCCAAGTCGGCCGCCGCCCCGTCCCCAGTCACCGCCAGCTGGCTGCTGGCGCTCACCGCCGTCACCGCCGTCGCGCACTTGGTGGCGCTGGCATAGCGGCGCAGCATTTGCATTTGCGTACCCTCGAGTCGCGTAACCCGTAACCACTACAATTAAAGATCGGCTTACGACTCTCCGCATCCTTTTAAACCACCTACAAGACCCCTTCATACGAATGGCAAGTACACTCACTTGGAGGAGTAGGGAATACTATTCAAATAGAGGACTCAGCCTCGCCGACCAGGCGCCAGACATTCAATAGACGAACCGGGAGGAAGCAAGCGCGAGCATGGCGGAGCTGTACGCCGAGGTGGCCGAGGAGGAGGAGCGGCTGACGCGTCCGCAGCAGCAGCGGCAGTACTGGGACCGCAAGACGTTCTCGTCGTTCGACGAGCAGCAGCGGTCCATGGCGCGCTCGGCCACGCTGTACGTGGGCAACCTGTCGTTCTTCACGTCCGAGGCGCAGATCTACGAGCTCTTCTCGCGCGTGGGCACGGTCAAGCGCGTTATCATGGGCCTGGACCGCTTCAAGAAGACGCCGTGCGGCTTCTGCTTCGTTGAGTACATGACCCACGCCGAGGCCATCGCATGCGCCAACTTCCTCAGCGAGACCAAGCTCGACAGCCGCGTCGTGCGCTGCGAGATGGACGGCGGCTTCCGCGAGGGCCGCCAGTTCGGCCGCGGCCTCTCGGGCGGACAGGTGCGCGACGACCGCCGCTCCAAGGACGAGTACGACCCCGGCCGCGGCGGCTACGGCCGCAGCGACAACGCCGGCGGCGACGGCCACCACTTCCGCCGCTCCTCGCACTTCCACAGCAACGCGCGCAAGCGCTCGCGCGGGGAGAGTATCGCCGCGGACGAGCCGCCGCGCAAGCAGGGCAGCGGAGACATGGACCGCCGCGGGCCGGCGTCTCCGCGCGCGGACGTCGAGGCGGTCGAGTCGAACCCGCGCTTCCGCCGCCGCGAGGACGACCAGGGGGACGACAACGACCTGGCGGACGAGGCTGCCGAGCAGCCGCAGCCGCAGGATGAGGAGCAGAAGGACGAGGCGGCGCAGGACGGCGCCGACCCCGCGGCCGCGCCAGACCAGGGCTTGGAGGCGTAGGCCCGACGCGCATGAAGTGTGGTAGGGGGGCACGGGGGTTCCACAACACGCGCTGCATTCTGCTCATCAAACACGCGTCCTTCGCCACGCTTCGTTCCATGGCAACGCGGCCGTCAGGGCGACTTGAGGGGTAGCGGAGAAGTACATTCATCTTGACCCGCTCCACGTCTGCCCTCCATGCACTTTTGTCTAGAGTCGCGTCGCACGGGGCGATACCTCAGGATGCATGGCGTCTCCAGACTGGCCGATTGACTGAGAGGAATGCATCGGAAGGGGCTGTCGGGTCAGACCGTGCAAGCTGGACTTGAGGCGTCCAGCGCAGTTGGTCCACCGAGGGCAATACCACGCCCTCTCCATCCAAGAAGGAGCAAATCCAAGCGTGACGAGAACGATGCTTTATTGCCACTCGACGTGGTGGTGACAGGTGTCGATATCATCGACCCGGCGAACGATGGCGCGGGACTGGCAGCCAGTCCAGAGCCGAGCGACGTGCTCCTGAACGCGGTCATCAATGTCGACGACGACCCACAGTTATCTTCCGACGGGCCGGAGCCTCGCTCTCAAGAGGTGCGGCTGTCCGAATGGAACTACCGCCAGCGCGTCCTGGCGCGTCAAACTTTGCACTCTTTCATTCATGTTTTGCTTTTGAACCAGGAGCGGACACCGGAAGCATGAGTGCCAAGGAGGTCGAGGACGATGCAGATTGCAACCCGGACGCCACAACAACAGACCCGACTTCCATGACCAGGACACTACTTTCGCATCGCCAAGTCATCGCTTCTGGATCCTGATGTTGCAGGGTTGTAGGCGGTGCCAAATGAAGAGCAACAACACAGGCGACTTGCGCTGCCTGAAGCTCCCCAACTGCGAGAGCGTGAGGTGATCGCGGACTGGACAAGAACCGAGGACGACCTCACTCGAACCATTATTAACAGTAAATGGCGATCACTGGATGGATTCGAGAGCAGGTCTGGGCCACATCCGATCCAAAATAGACCAGGCAGCAGGCACCTTCGCACTGCGGCTGCGACTAGCACACGTTGGCGTCCGGGGTCTCTGTCAGTCCACAATCTCCCAACAGGCAAGCACTCAAGTCCAAGCAACAGCACCCTCGTGCCAGCCAGCCATGGTCAAGATCATCTCGACGCGTCGGTGTGTGGCCCTCGCCGTCGTCGGATGCGCCGTGACAACACCGGTGGCCCACTCCGCGTCGACCTGCAAGACTCTCGCGGACTCGGACAACACCTTCATCACGTCGCTGCTGTCGCTGCTCGAAGCTGACAGCTCGCTTGCTTCAACCCTACCGCTCGACACAATCTTCGCGGAGGTCGATACCACGCTGCCGTGGCTCTCGACCTGCGCGGCGGCCATCGACATCGCGACGATCGCGTCGTCGGTCGGAACCTCGACGTCTCTGAAGGCGTGCATGGAGGAGGTCGAGAGTATCGACTTCGATTCTGAAGACCTGAGCGCACTCTTCATCAGCTCGATCTGTCCGACATACAAGGACAAGATCGTCGCGTGCGGCCAGTCTGCCGTGAGGGACATCGTGCTTTTCAACTTGGACAACACGGACGGCTGCTGTGACGCGTTCCAGGCCAAGATCAAGGAACTCTTCTCTGACTCCATCGACGTCATGGTCGACAAGCTGCTCCAATTCATCGGCAACGCCGCCTGCTCCCAGCGCACCTTCACCGACCTGAAGGGCACCGGCGTCACGGAGATGTGCGCCTACTCGATCGTCAACTCGTTCGGGAACTTCGAGTCGGCGGACATGACCGACCTGCTCCAGATCCCCAACGCCGGCATGTGCGACGCGTTCGAGGGCAAGAGCTTCACCAACACCAAGGGAGGCACGTCCCAGTTCGCGTTCAACGTGGACGGCATCGACTCGATGGGGATCTGCGTCCAGCCAGTGGACGCGCTGCTCGCCCACCTGCGGACGTGGCCCATTTTCCAGCTGACCCTCGACGGCGGCAGCAAGGGGACGTTCTCGCTCAAGGACTGGTTCTCGTCGGGCACGAGCATCACCGGCGACAAGCTCATCGCTTGGGCCATTGGCACCGACAACCTCCCCATGGTCGTCGTCCGGGCGGTTGACAAGATCTTCGCTGCGATGATGGACGATGGGTCCGATTCCGAGTCGACTGGCGATGGGATGTGGGGAGACTACGCGAGCGGCGAGGAATTCTTCAACGCCCTGGCCGATGAGTACTCGTCGACGCTCGCCGCGTACGCCACGCACGTTCCCAACAGCGCCGGCTGCACCTTCTCGTCCCAGACGATCTCGGAGCCGTACACGGTCGTGTCCACGGGGTCGGCGGCGAACGGTGCCGCGAGTGTGCGAGCGGGCGAACGCAGCTCGCTGGCGGTGCAGGTGGCTGCGGCGACCGTCCTGCTCGCGACGACGATGATGGTCGCCTAGACAGCCGCCTGACGCGCGAGTCGGAAGGTTTTGATTGATTTGATTTATGAAATATGAAACACGATAGCTTTGGCCGGTGATGTCGCTGCGACCGTCGTGGTGCGACGATGGAGAGCAGAGGAACCAGGCGCAGCGCGCTTCAAACGCATGGACTAGCATCGCGCGGTGTATGCCAACACGACGGTCTTCTGCGTCGTCCTTGCCTGCTTCCAGAGGCACGGGAAATCAAGTCCGAGGTCCCATCGAGACCGTCGCAATGGAGCAAGTATCAAGGACGGCAGCGACCTTGGCCGCGGTTCCATGGCTGCTTGGTAGAAGAGCGGCGCGTTCGAATCACACGCGAGACGCATGGACCTTGCAGCCGTGAGCAGGGGTCGATCGCTCGACAGGATTGACATTCAAGTCGATCCCACCGCTCGATCTCGGCGCGCTCCCATGGCCCGAGGTGTCAACGGCAGGCCAGCGCCGCCAGCACCATTGATGGTATCCAGCAGTAGCAGCCGCGCCGGGTGCAAGCAGAGACCGGTTGACCCTCAACTGCCCCGCCGTTCGCTCGGCCTCCTCCCTCCTCGTCACGCCATCGAGACCGAGTCGAAGCCGAGTGAGCCACCGGCGGGACATACGGACGCCGACCTGTGGCGTCGCTGTGGTGCGACTAGGATGTCGGAGGAGGAATTTTTCGCCGTGTTCTCGCTGGGTGGACCCAGCCAAGGCCACGCCCATGGCGGCCCCGGCTTGATGCCAAGCGGCCACCCGCGAGCGCTCATCGCACCCACCTATCCATGCATTGCTAGTGTCCGTATAGCCCACGGCGGGTGGCTGTCGGTCACACGAACCGAACGATCGCCGACTGCACGCGGAGGAGCGCCGCCGCTCGTCGCGCTGTCGGGTCGACGTCGTGCGATCTCCCCGCTGGCTTGTTGTGTTGAAGCAGAGGGGGGAAGATCGCGGCCTCCTCATTTACTTCGGGGCACACACGCGCGCACTAGAGGAAGACGACGGACGTTCCGCCGCGACGATTGGATTGAGGCCGCGTCGACCGATCGACGGCGGAGAGTGGCACGGAGAAGTCCGGCTGGACACGACGCCCGGGCCAAGCGACTTGGCATGGATGCGATGGATGCAAACGGGACTCGCCCGTCAACTCACCGCCTTCCTTGTCCTCATCGCGGCGACGTCCAGAGAGTTGCGTGCCACAAGCGCCGCGGCGCTTCGAAGAATGGAAGCAGGCGCGCGCATCTCCGCGAGTCACAGCGAGAACCTGCCAGCACCACGAACGGGACGGAGAAGGAGCCGCGAGCGAGCGCGTCCATCACGAACAGGAGGAGAAGGCGCGCGCCGCCCCCAGACCGTCGGCCGCGTCTCGCCGGGAGTTGAAGGCTGCGGAACAAATGAAATAAATCAGTCCCGCGGCACGACGTCGCCCTCCGAAAAAACTTCACGCCGCGTTAAACGGCAGTCGAGAGGGAGGAGCGCGGCTGCGTGTTGCGTCGTGACCGCCGGCGACGGACGGCCCAAGCCTCCAGAGGTGGGACTGCCGTCGCGGTAGAGGGACCTGGGCGACAAGGACGCGCATGGGTAGATGGCGGTGCTCCCGACTTGAGGAGGCGGCTTCAAGCGCGGCGCGAGTACCGTAGGCTAGTGCAGCAAGACGGCTGCATAACGCGCTCGGCCTCGACCGGCCCGGAGAGAAAGCGAACGGCGGGCTGTACGGTAGCGACCAGCCCGCGAGGTGGATACCGAGCACCCGCTCTGCTGGATAGAGGCCCGGGCGGGGCTCCGACCGGATCGCCGGGCCGCCCAACTGCAGCCAGGCAGAAGATCGCGACCGAGGCCCACACCCAAGCGCAAACGTCTGCAGTGGTGGCGCGCGCGCGCTTAAAGCGGTCACTTCCCAATCCGCCACTCGGCTCGAACGCCAGCCTCCTCCGCCCCGCCCCGCTCCGCCACCCGACGATGGCATCCTCCGGCTTCAACTGGGACATGGTCGACTTGAACGCCACGGGCCCACCCTGCGACTCGCCCTGCTTCGACCCGAGCGCCATGCTGCCGTCCTCGGAGCTGGCGCCGCAGTTCGAGCTGCTGGCCGCCGAGTTTCTGATGACCCACGCCGGCGAGTTGGAGCCCATCGCGTTCATGTTCGACGACGACGGCATGGCCGACGTGGCCGCCTTCGCCGCCGCGTACGACTCGGACTCGACTTCGTCCACCGCCACCAGTCGGTCGGCGGCGACGACTACCACCTCCGCCGCCGCCGGCGGCTCCTTCACACGCGAAGAGCGGCGCAAGACCAAGCAGCGCCGCTACGAGAAGAACTACCGCGGGCGAATCCGGGTGCGTTTCCGCGTCCTCCGCGTGTTTGTCCAATGAGGGCAAACATGCTGACATTTGTATGCCTCGCTTGCTGTCCGCAACAGGAGCGCCGCGCCAAGGAGGAGGAGACGTGGATCCAGCTCGAGCGCGAGTTCCGCTCCCTGCTGCTCAAGCGCGCGTCGGTCGGCCCGCAGCGGAGCCAGCGCAGCGACGACAAGGTCGAGCTCGACCTGGACTTGTGCGTCCACACGGGCACCGCCTTCCCGTGCGTCGCGCCGTCGGCGAGCGGCAAGCTGGACGCGTTGCGCCAGCAGTTCGTCGAGCTCCAGAACGAGGAGATCGCGCTGCGGCACCAGACCGCGTACTACAAGAGTCTGCTCGCGTGGGGCAAGGCGCTCAACTTCTGGGGAGGACAGACGCACGCGAACCGCCGCATCCGAGAGCAGATCAACGCGCTGCCGAGCCTGCTGCAGCCGAGCGAGCTCTCTGGGTTCCAGTGGTGAGGCGCGTGCTTTTCTTGGAAGATGCTGGCGTTGCACCCTCACATAGTAGCGAGTATCGCTATAGTCCGAATCTGGATGATACTCTGCAGAAGGTGTTTGTCATAATGAATTGGGATGTGAAATGGAGTGAATCTTCTAAGAAGAGTCTCTTCTTGTGTTCGAAAATGGATGCAAGCCGATACACGGTCGTGCGATTGGCCACTTTGATAAGTTCCTAGCCGAGCTGCGCCAGCGTGGCGTGGGCGCTCATGCAGGGCTATACAGTGTGTTTCGCCATCAAGCACGAGTCATTTCTGATCGACCTGCAGCATTTTTTGTTTCCATTTTTTGAGGGGATGTGCGAAGGTACAGATGAACCCCCCTCTAGTGGCACCGTGGTATTTATCAAATGTCCGAGGAGAAGAGTGCAGACGCAGGAAAAGAAAAAACGTGAACTACTGATTTAGAACCTCAGAGACCGCCATGGGGTCGAATGGGTTCAAGGTGCCGGACATCTTGCGCGGGTCACAGACTATACCGGGGTGATACCAGCAATTGCGGAT
>JAADYF010001089.1:0-10013 GCA_023338175.1 Phytopythium delawarense
AACAGAGTCGTCTTCCTCGTCGACAAGAGCTGCTTCCCGACGCACGCTTGGTCACTGATGAGCCGCTTCGACAGCTGCTCGTCTGAAAACTGTATCAGCACACGACTGCTCGTCAGCACCCTGCTTGGTGGCGACAGAGACCCCAACAGAGGCATCAACATAGAGACCATGTACCTTGAGCAAGAATCGGCTGTCCTCTTCGTCAAATGCGTAAATGCGGACCGCATCGGCCGCGAATGCCGACACGAGCGCTCCCTTGATGTACTCGAGCGTGTGATCGAGCTCGTTCTCGGGTGAGATGCGTGGGAAGTGGTCTTTGTAGAACGCCTTGGCCGTGCAGGTTGCGATCCCTCCGGGCTGGATCGTTGGGTACTCGCAGTTGTGATGAGAAAAGGCAAAGTGCTGAGCCCATCGCTTGAAGCTCTCGGTCTACGACATGCCCAGCAACCGTGTCAAGTAACAGTCAATCACTCGTTCCTAGCGACAGAAGAGCATCCAACCTCGGAGGCTTCTTCGATCCACGCGCGCTCTTCGGCCGCGATCTGCTCCCAGCAGCGCTGATTCAACTCTCGGATCAACTGAAACCGTGCATGACAAGTTAGAAGCGACCACAACTCCCGAAACAGTAAGCAACATGATGCAACCTGTGAGGGGATCGCCAAGTACTCGACAGGCTCCGTTGCGACCACCTTCATCGTCGACTGCGCGTGCACCGCGAAGTAGTCGCCGATGCCGAGCTTCATGGGCGGGAACGCCTCGGCCTTCTTGAGCGCCTCGGCCGCATCCATCGCCTGCTCGGCGTACGCCAGCGCGCCGCTGATGACGATGCAGAACCGCTCGTCGATCGCCTCCTGGAGGTGGCTCAGCAGCAGCATGTCTCCCGGACGCAGCTTCTCCCTCGCACAGCCGTCAACCAGTCGACGGATCTCGCTGGCCGAGAACCCGTTGAAGTGCGGGACGCTGCACACCAGCGACGTGGGCTGCAAAGCAAAGAGCACAAGGCGGTGAGCAAGCGCCTCGGTCGCGCGCGGACAAGGACGTTCTCACCGAGATGTTCTGCTGGCGCATCTCGATCTCGTTCTTGGTGCGGTCGTTGAACTGCATGTTCATGCGCTTCATGAACATGAGCTGGCGCAGCGCCAGCTTCCACTTGTTCTCCTTGGGCTCGCCCGTCGCCGCCGCCGGCGCGACAGCCGACGTAGTAGACACATCGCTCAGCGACGTGAAGGCTTCGACCACGCGCACCTCCTCCGGGTCCACCGCCGGAACGCCCTCCGCCGCCGCCGCCGCCGCCTTGCCCCGCGCGTCACCGCCACCAGCACCCACCACGGTCGCACTCATGCCGATGACTTGGGCGGCTTGGACGCTGGTCGAGACTCGCACTGCGAGCAACGAACGAGCGGCCAAGCGCCATGGCGGTTTCCCATGATCGCGACCTTCCGCCATTGGAGACTAAGAATAGCTTCAACATTGGCCGAAGAGATCCAGCGCGCACGGAGCTGCATACGTACTTAGTGCCGATCCGCACTTAATGCAGATCATGAGCAACGCATCTCCAAGCTCGGCACGAATCAACATATCAAAATCAGGAAGAGAAGAGCCGACGCTAAAGCCGCCGCCGGGGAAAGGGACGAGGGAGTCCGCCGCCTGCCCGCCAGCCGCGAGCGACCGAGCGACCGACCGACCGACCGACCGACCGACGGTAGACGGCACCGCGGAGCGAGCAGCAGCCCCGCCCTGCGACGTGACAGCGACCCGCAGGCTCTGGCGCGGGGGGGGCGGCGCGCGGAGTCGACGCCTGGAAAGGACTGCGTACTTTACGACCCTGGGCTCGCGCGTCGCGACGGCTGGGCGAGCCATGGGCTTCAAGGCGCCCGCGTTCATCCACCTGGGCATCGACGCCAGCACGGGCAAGTCGTACGGAATCTGCTCGCGAAAGGTGAGCTGGGGGGCGGCTCGAGCGGCGTCAGCGGCGGCCTGGAACTGCTCGAGGTGCGGGGATACTGACGGGTGGATGGCTTGGCTCGTCTTCTGGCAGGGACTGCTGTCGCTCGCGGTCATCCTGGCGCTCGTGGTGGCCATGACCGCCGAGCGGTTCCTGTTCAAGGTCATGGTCGACCGCATGGAGTCGTACAGGTTAGTCGCTGTGCGGATGGGCCATGGGGTGATGGCTCGGCAACTGACGCGTGCCGGTGGCGCGTCCATAGATACTTTCTGTGCCAGCTCATGACGTTCCTGTTCATCCCGCCGCTCTTCTGCATCGCCGGCTACCGTTCGTCGCCCGATGTGAGCTTCGTGCACTCGATTGGCGTACGGAAGACGGAGGAACTCACCCCTGCGTCGCTGCTTGGCACAGGAGTTCATCGAGGAAGAGATTGCCGAGTTCCCAAAGTTCCACTTCTTCGTCATGGGCATCCTCGACCTCCTCCACGTACGTGGCGGCGCACTACGGCGATCACTTTGCTGCCTTATCGAACGACTAATCAACTTGGTGGACGAGCAGGCAATGATGCTGTTCCTCGCCGGCGGCCGCACGGACCCGACGCAGACGCTGCTGTTCATGCAGGCGTCCATCCCGCTGTCTGTTGTCTTGAGCTCGCTCGTGTTTGGTGCCAAGTACGTCGGATCGAACAACCTGTTGAGTGGTGATGACAATGGTGCTGACGTCGAGCTTGTGGTTGCGCAGGTATTCGCGTCTGCAAATTGTCGGGGCGGTCGTCATCACTGCCGGGATCGTCGTTTCGCTCTTCCCATCACTCGAAGAGTACGGCGGCACCCCAACGAGGTTGACATTCGTGTGGCTGACCTTGCTGCTTCCTTGCCAACCCGACAGCATCGGCAGCGACGACTCGGTCGACGAGGAAACTGGGTGGAACAGGTGTGTCAGTCCATTGGCGTATCCCAACGGAGATGCAGCTGACGAACGTGTTGGTTGTTTCCACCTGACAGCCTCATGTATTTATTGGCCGCGGTGCCTGGTGCGGTGTCCATGATTTATAAGGAACGCAGCATCCGCGACCAGCCTATGGACATGGTGTACCTGAACGCCTGGGTGACGGTCAACCAGTTCGTGGCTGGGCTACTGCTCGCCCCCATTGTCTTCGACCTCGAGGTACGTACGCCATCCCCATTAGCGGACCCTTCCGCGAGCATCAACACTGATGTGCGGTTGGTCCATTGCGTCAATGCAGTTTCTGCACCTCGAGCAGAAGATGAGCGGCCTTCAGTGTTTGATTCAGGGCAAGAGCGAAGTGCCGACTGATGAGTGCTACGTGCGTGCTGCGTTCGGCTTCCAACCAGTCTTTTGCTGATGCTAACTGTTGTCCCTCACTTGCATTGGCACAGATGGGTCTGCCGCTGCTGCTTTTGTACATTGCGGCAAATGTGGCCATCAACCTGCTGCTTCTGCAATTGATCAAGCTTACGAGCGTCTCGACCATGGACGGCAGCGCGTTCATGGGGTTCGTGGCGTCCTTCGCCGTGCTCGCGTGGTACCAGACAGACCCGAGGGAGTTCGTGCGCATGCCCCACCGCGGTGGACTGCGCGATTGGATTCCGCCCTCGATTTATGTCGACGTGCTGGCTTTCATGGCCATCGTGGTCGGTAAGGCGCTGTTCCAGTGGGACCCGGACCCGGAGGTGCACGCCACGACGCTCTCGGCCGAGGACAAGGAGGCCGCGTCGCTTCTCAACAGCGAGGACGACTACGGCTTGCGCTACACATAGCGCCCAGTGTAGAACATGTGAGTTCGCTCGTTTGTTGTGGATGTGTGCCAATGCATCGGAGGGACTCACGCGGATTGACCCTCGCACCAGACGCCTGCACAGAGGAGGCTTGCGACCATGTCCACGGTCATTTTGATCCCCAATCGGTTATGTGCACGTTGATTTGTTTCTCCCTTCGCATGGGCCGCTTCTTGTGGGCTTCCGCACGTTGCCACTGACGCGTCGCTCCGAAATTACCGCCGACCGGCGAAACGAACCGCGAGGAGAAGAAGAGTGCTGGCGAGGAAGGAGGGGAAACGATGGGTGCCACGTCGATGCTGACGACGACGACGGCATCGCGCGCTGCGAAGAGCAAGAAGCCGCTGTCAGACGTGCATCAGCTGCAGCGAGCCGTGCGCGCGCTCCAGCGCGAGGCCGCCGACCAGCTTGCGCTCGAGGCCGAGTCCCAAGCCACCTTCGAGTTCCTGTCCTCGCAGGTGCGCGCGCTCCGGGGTGCCTTCGATACGCTCTCCGACGTGCTGTTGGGCGAGCTGGACGCGCTGCGGCGAGAGACGCGCAAGGCGCTGGACGAGTCGGATGCGCAGCTTGCGCGGCAAGGAGAGCAGCTAAAAGACGCCAACCGAGAGATCGGCCAGTTGCGTCGCGCACTCGAGCTGTGGTCGCTGAAGGAGCGCGACTGGGCCAAGGACAACGAGATCCTCAAGGCGTCGCACGCGCACCAGGTCGAGTGGATGCAGCAGCTGCAGCGAGAGACAGCCGATATCAAGGACCGGCTGCACGCGGGTGTCTCGGGACTCGGCGCGCGCATGGCGGAGCTCAGCGAGCAGTCGAGCGATCTGCGCGCGAGCTGGGGGGCACAGGTCGACGACGTGCTCGCAAAGATGCACGACGCCGAGGCGCGCGCACACAAGCGCGAGCTCGAGACGCGCGCGCTCGCACAGCAACGCGCCGACGACATGGAGCTCATGGAGCAGGCGATCGCGACGCTGAGCTCGCAGACGCAGCACGCGAGGGAGACGACGCAGGAGCACGCGGACGCGGCGGAGGCGCGCATTGCGATGCTCAACAAGCGGCTCGAAGCGCTGGACGCACAGGGGGGAGAGGTCAGGGCGGGCGTGGAGCAGCTGAAGGCGAGGAGCGCGGCCATGGAGCGAGAGCAGCGCCGGAGGATGGACAGCGTCGGGAAAATGCTCGCGGTGCGTTCATGCTGGTCCTGTGTCGGCCTGGAGGTGGCGCTGGAGGCACTGAGCTGACGTGGAGAGTCGTGTGGTGAATGCGTCAGGTGTTCGCGGAGGCTCTCAATGTGGCAGCACCTTCACAGCGGAAAGCGGCGCCTGTGTCGCCGCTGCCGGGGGACTGGCGAGAGAGCGAGTGACGTCCATTGTCGCCTGGTGATGCGGTAGCCACCGGAGGTCGAGACGATCAATGTGAGGACGGACACTGTCGCGGCGCAAAGGTTTTCTATCGTGCAGTTGGGATTGACTAGGAAATGACAAAGCAAACAAGCGGGCACGGCAGGTCATGTCCTAGTCCGAGAGCAGTCGGCGCGAGGCTTCGCGTCCATCGGTCGAGCTCAGGGCTTGCGGTGCGCGTTCATCTCGAGCGAGATCTCCTGCACGGCCTTGATGAAGGCGTTGACGTGCGCGGGGTCCATGTCCGGGAAGCATCCGTGGCCGAAGTTGGCGACGTACCGCTGCGTGCCGAAGGCCGCGAGCATCTTCTTGACCTGCGTGTGGATGATGTCGGGCGACGCGTAGATGGTGCTCGAGTCGAAGTTGCCCTGCAGCGCGAGCTTGGGGTTGATCGGTGCGACGGCCTTGCGCACGGCCACCGGGTCCGACTGCCAGTCGAGGCCGAGGCAGTCGTAGCGCGTGTGCGCCGCCAGCTTCTCGTAGGCGTACGGCGTGCCCTTGGAGAAGCACACGATGGGCGTGTCGGGCACGGCGTCCTTGACGCGCGCGGCGATCTGCTGCAGGTACGGGAAGCAGAACTCCATGAAGTGCTCCTGCGTCAGCACCTCAGCGCCGACCGACTCGAACACCTGCAGTGCCTGCGCGCCCGCGCGCTGCTGCGCGATGAGGAAGCGCACGCAGACGTCCGTGATGCCCTGCAGCAGCGCGTGGGCCGCCGTCGGGTGCTCGTACAGGAACGTCTTGAAGAGCGCCTTGGTGCGGCTGCCGCTGCCCTCGATCATGTAGCACATGAGCGTGATGGGCGCGCCGACGAAGCCGATGAGCGGCACCTCGCCGTGGATCTTCTGGCGCGCCAGGTTGAGCGCGTCCATGACGTAGCCGAGCGTCTTCTCAATGTCTGGCGCCATGTCGAGGCGCGCCAGGTCGCGCGGGTGGCGGATGGGCTGCGGCAGCACCGGGCCCTTGCCTGCCACCATGTTGACCTGCATGCCCATGGCCTGTGGGATGACGAGGATGTCCGAGAAGATGATGACCGCGTCCATGTGGTAGCGGCGCAGCGGCTGTAGGCTGACCTCGACCGCGAGCTCGGGCACCTCGCACATGGTGAAGAAGTCGTACCCGGCGTCGCGCAGCGCGCGGAACTCGGGCAGGTGGCGCCCCGCCTGCCGCATGCACCACACGGGCACGCGCTCGGTCGGCTCCCCGCGCAGCGCGCGCACCAGCAGGTCGTTCTTGAGCTTGGGCAGCTTGTCGAGCGGCACGCGCTTGACGGGCGTGCGCGTCGTCGGGAACGGCCGCCGCGCCGCCAGCCGCTGCTTGCGCGCCAGGATCATCCGGATGGCCGCCAGCGCCGTCAGCGCCACGGCCAGCGTCGCCGCCGTCGACCGGCGGTCAAGCGCCATCGTGTCAGGCGTGGGGGGCGGGGGTACGCTTGATCGCTCGCTCGCTTGATGTAAAAGCTCGCGCTTTCCAAAGTGATCGATCGACGTGGATCGTCGGAGGCGCGGGGGTACGCGGTACCGTTCGCCACCATGCGATCCAGTGCGGCACGTGTACCCCCGGCTCCATCTGGGTTTCTGGGAGGTTACTCAAAGCCACATGCTGACAGGATCGGGGTACATCGTACCCCCCACGTCTACCAATTCATATTCGAATTGCACCTCGATCTTGGCAATCAGTTCCCAAAGGCGTGTTGAAGCCCAGTCAATCCCCAAGTGCGTCGACGCCGACCGACGGGTCGGCCGACGGACGGACGTCCGCGCGAGATGCCGGGACTGTGGACGGAGGAAGAGACGCGCGCGCTGGCCAGGGCGTGGGCGGCCGAGGTGGCGGCCTCTCGCGCTCGCCCGCGCTCGCCCACGGCCTTCAACGACGCGCTGCACCGCTCGTTCCTCAAGCTCGCGCGCTGCTCGGCGGAGCACCGGTCGCTCCAGTCCGTGCTATCCAAGCGCAACCCGCTGCGGTCGCTCTTCGAAGCC
Source organism: Phytopythium delawarense (assembly GCA_023338175.1). Taxonomy (NCBI): domain Eukaryota; phylum Oomycota; class Peronosporomycetes; order Pythiales; family Pythiaceae; genus Phytopythium; species Phytopythium delawarense. The sequence goes on from JAADYF010001089.1 coordinate 7,118, forward strand.
ATCAGCGAGTTCAACAAGACGCAGGAGGACTGTGGGGAGCCGTCGTGGTTCGAGCTGCCGCTTGAGCGCCGCAGGGAGGTGCGCGCCGGGCGGCCCATGCCGAAAGCGGCCAACGACATGAGCTGGGAGGTATACAGCGAGCTGATGCCGGTCTTCTTGCCGGAGACGACGAATGCGGTGACTACACGGACGGCTAGCCGGTCTGCTGCCCGGCCTGTCGGGCGACCAGAGCGCACGACGGGGACGAGCAGAGCGACGTCCGGCCCCGTGAGCTCCTTCGAGCAGTGGGAGTACCCGGAGCTGATGATCCTCGCGCGCTCCGCCGCAGAGACACGACGCGCGCACCCGAGCGGCAGCTGCAACTTCGACGAAGGCTCAAAGACGCCCTTGGTCGCCAAGTACCGCGAGCTCGGCGGCTCGCGGCGCCGCTCCAAGTCGGCGATCGCGAGCCAAGCGAGGCATCTGCTGGAGGCGTACCAGTTCATCACGGCGTTCAACAAGCAGGCGCGACGAGCAGGGGACAAGAGCTGGTTTCGCCTCTCGGCAGACGAGCGCTTCGACCACGAGGGAGAGTTTGAAGGGAAGTCCCGGGTGCTGCGGCTCATGGACAAGGAAATGTTCGTTGTGATCAGAGGCGCGCGCATGTCGAGTCGGCGCAGACGGATCAAGCGAGAGGCTACGGAGATCCACCAAGTGACGGAGCGCCGCCGCTATCGCGTCTCTAGCGGGGTGGCGGTGGTGTCGGTGAATGAAAAGAGGAGGGTCCGCTCCGGACGCTACATCGACCGCACGGCGACCTCGACGCTGGCCACGAGACGAGAGGGTTCCTCGGAGCCGCCTCCCGAAGTGGCTCAGCTGCTGCAACATCAGCTCCGAGGTCAAAGCCGCCACTTGGAGGAGGAAGAAGACGGAAACAATGAAGTGGTCATCACGGAGGTCCGGCCCGCGACGCACCAGACGCGCGCAGTGGTGGCCGCCCAAGCGGTCCAGAACGACTACGTCTCGGCCTTAGAGCACGCCGTGACGACCATGAGCACTCAGCTCGCCGAGCTCGACCGGAGGCTAACGGAAGCGCGCATCGATGGGAACAAGCGCATGCTGGTGAGGGTGCTGCGCGCGTGCCGGCAGTCCGGGTCGGTCCCGCCCGCGCTGGTGCAGGAAATGCTCAAGCGCGCGGGCTCCAACATGCTGCAGGTCGTGGACCTGGCCAACCAGCAGCAGGAGCAGGACGACGAGCTCCTGCAGCGCCTGACGGGCGCACTCACCAACGGCGGAGACGGCGACAGCGAGTGACACCAGCGGAGCCATGCATCATTAGTGGCTGCTTCATGCCTGATTCATGGATGGCTTCACGTTGGTTGAGTGAATCGTATTCAATTCGTTTTTGAATCGTATCCTGGCGTGTCAATTCGCATTGTTGAAGCGGCACTCATGAGCTTCTCGCCGGCCCACTCTTGGTCTCACTATGGAGAAGCTGGCGGCAGTTGGCCAAGAGAGACCGACGAAGCCGAGCCAAGCATATGGCGGAGCCGTGGCGCGAGGCCGAGACGCTGGCGCTCGTGAGCGCGTGGGCGGCCGAGGCTGCCAAGGTGCAGGCGCTCCGCAAGCCCAAGGGTGTGCGCAAGCAGAGCGCGGCCATCTACCGCGCGTTCCTGCGATCGGCGGGCGTCGGAGCGTCCGATCGGCCGCTGAGCGCGGTGACAGCCAGGCGCGGCGTGCTCAAGTACCAATTCGAGCGCATCCAGAGCTTCAACGAGGCGCAAACGGCTCGCGGGCGGCCGACGTGGTTCCAGCTGTCGCCTGCGCACCGCGTGCGCATCGACCGAAGCTGGAAGAGCAGGCATGCCAAGATCGACATGACCTGGAAGGTGTTTGCGGCGATGACGCGCCGGTTTGCGGGGCTTCCGGTCGCGTTGGGGACACGGTCAGCGCTCGAGAAGGAGAGCGATGAAGATGATGACGAAGATGAAGAGGATGCGAGCAACGACGCTCCGCCATCGAACAAGATTTGGAGCCACGCCGAGGTGATGGCGCTAGCGCGAGCCTTCGCGGAGGTATGCCGCACGCACCCGGAGTACGCTCGCCATGCCAGCGCAGCTCAATGTGTGGAGATGTTCGCGGCTTGGCGCCGGTCCGGCGGACGCACCAGACGATCAGCCGGAGCAGTCGAGAGACGGGTGAGGTGTCTGCTGGACGTGTACCGCTTCATTGCAGCGTTCAACGCACAGGCGTGTGCGAACGGAGAGGCTGCGTGGCACCGTCTGTCCGACAAGGCGCGCACAGTTCGCGTGGCGGCGTACGACGGGAACAAGCACATGCTCCGGCTCATGGATGCCGCCATTTTCTCTATGTTCGACCGTGCCACGTCGATTCAAGACGCCGTAAGCACTCCGAACCGAAGACGTAAACGCTCATCGCCCTCTTCTCTACCGCCTTGTCCAAGTCAAGAACGAAAGCGCTCAAAGACCAAGTCGACCGAGACTCGGCGTGCCACGGAGAGTCACCAGTACAGCGTGTCCAGCCGTCGAGACGTTGCCGCCATGGACGAGACGCTCGATGTGCATCCAGGGCGGCTTGCAGACGCCGACTCGGACGAGTCGACGTGGCCAAGCTTGGGTTCCAGTGATGACGAGAGATTTCAAGAGACTAGACAAGAGGTTGGTGTATTGAGAAGGCAGCGCGATGGCCACAGCAAGGGGAAGGCCACGTTTCGACCCTTTAGGAGGCGTAGACCAGCCCTCCACACGACTCGCGACGACTACCTGTCGTTGCTGGAGCACACCGTGACAACCATGAGCACGCAACTCGCACAGATCGACCGCAAACTCACCGAAGAACGCATCAGCGAGAACCAGCGCATGCTCGTGAGTGTGCTGAGGGCGTGTCGCCAGTCGCC
>JAADYF010000109.1:0-42006 GCA_023338175.1 Phytopythium delawarense
GCCTCGTGCTATGTGCTACTGTGATCGTCAACTTCATTCGTCACTTTGAGGGAGCGAGGGCATTGTGCGACAGCGAGGAGCCACGAGAGAACATCGACAATGGTGAATTGGAGCCGAAGGATGCCGCTCGCGACGACGACGGCGCTGACGTCGTTCAAGATGATCTCAATCTTGTCGCGGTACGCGACAAGATTGCGACGGCCATGTGGAACGACTTCGAGGCGCCTCAGTGAGTAATTATCCGATTGCACGTCACGACGTATGTCGCGAAATGGAGTGGGGTTGGGCCGGATAGCCATGAGAGTCATGATGCGCCAAGGTATCAATTCCCCAAGCTCACGGCACTCAAAGCAGCGGCGCGCGCTCGCCGACGGCCACGAGCGTCCACGTGATGATCCTGGAGGAGGTCGAGCCACTGTCGTCGTCGGCGGTGGCGGCGGTAGCGATCATGGCGGACAGACACTTGGAGTGCGCGAGCTGCGCTGGGCGGCGTGTGCTCGTCCTGGCGGCCCGTGGCGGCCGTGAAGTCGACGTGGAAGTGCCCGAAGTGCGCGCTGTAGGAGCCCCACTCGTAGCTGTCGACGAACGACCAGGCCGTGTAGCCGATGACGGGGATCGCGTGCTCGAACATGGCGGCATGCACCTGCTCCAGGTACGCGTGGAAGTACCAGAGCTGGTCCATGTTGTCCACCGTGTCGTTGCCGCACCAGCCGTTCTCGACACCACGGTGTTGACGCCAAAAGTGCCGGCGACGAATTATTGCTTCGTGTCCCTCTGGGCCTCTGGCGCCACCGCCATACGCCCACGAAAGGTCGCGGCGGACGGGCTCAATGGGCTCCGGCGGCCGCCGCCTTGCGCTCGCCGCCACTTTGGAAGGCGACGGCACGGCGACTGCAACGGCCGAGGCTCTGAGAATGGTGTGTGTGTGTGTGTGTGTTGCGGAGGTCTCTGCGCGTGCTAGAGTCGGCGTCGGACTCACCCGTCGCCTGCCGACCGCGACACAGGCGAGCGGCATGTCGGCGGCAGCTTTCGCGCGGTCTCGTGCAGCGTTGCGGCGCAAGCCACGGCCTGCCAAGAAGGTGAGCGCGTGCGGTTGGATCTGTGGAGAAAGGGAGAGCCTGCGGTGGGGTCTGACCTGCGCTCGGGTACGTCGAGCAGGCCCTGGACGACGAGGACCTGGAAGAGATCAAGGAGGCGTTCCACCTGTTCGACACGGACGGCAGCGGCTCGATCGACGTGCGCGAGCTCAAGGCGGCCATGCGCGCGCTCGGCTTCCAGGTCAAGAAGGCCGAGATCCGCCAGATGATCGCCGACATCGACAAGGACGAGTCCGCGTCCATCAACCTGGACGAGTTCATCGAGATGATGACCGGCAAGATGGTGAGCCAAGTGGTCGAATGGCCGCTGCTGGTGTCGTCGCCCGGCTGATGCTCACGAGTGCTTCCTCACGTCTGCAACAGAACTCGAGGGACTCGCGGGAGGAGATCATGAAAATCTTCCGGCTGTTCGACGACGACAACACGGGCAAGATCTCGTTCCGCAACCTCAAGCGCGTGTGCACGGAGCTGGGCGAGAGCCTGACGGACGAGGAGATGCAGGAGATGATCGACGAGGCCGACCGGGACGGCGACGGCCTCATCAACGAGGAGGAGTTCTTCCGCGTCATGAAGAAGCGCTCGGGGAACCCGCTCGACGACTTGGACAGCGACGACGACTGACGCGATCCATCGGCATGCACAACAGACAAGTAAAGCATTTTCATTTCGTGTGTTGGCTCGCTTTACCAGCGTCACAGACACTATCTCTCGACGACTGCGAGCTCTTTTGATGCCATCGCTCTGTCCACAACGGAGGACAGCGCTCCTCCAAGTCGCTTCTCCAGCCGCACCGACTGCAGGATCTCTTGGACGCTCCGCTTGACAACTCGAGAGCCTGGTGCGGCTGCAGTCCCGAAGTTGGTGACGCCACCAAACACACCGCTTGAAGACTCCCCCATATGTGAAGCTGCTCCAGCGCCACTATCGCTCACAGCGACGTTGAGGCGGACTCGCAGCGTCATGTCGGTCGACTCGCAGGTCATCCCCCACATACTGCAGACCCGTCCCGCTCTTGATGTCGGGTACCGATACTCTTCCGTCTCATCCATTCCCAGAAACTGCTCTTCGAGCTGCTCGCGAATACTCAGCACGGGCTTCCACAACGGCACCTCGCAATCGTGGAAGCCAGGCGTCGTCGGCACTTGAAGCAGTCCAAACGCCTCTCGGCGCTTTCGCCCCCAACTGTCGCGCGAGAACACGCCGAGCTGCAAGTTTAGTCGTCCAAGACTCTCGTCTCCCTCTTCTTCTCCGTCTTCGTCACTTCCCGCATCGAAGTCGTTGTTGTCGCGCTCTCGGGTGACTTCCAGCAAGTGAAATGTGTCGTAATATACGAACGCCGCGATGGAGCCTTCACTTCCCGAACCAAGCGTCAATCGTGGTGCGCAAAGCGGCGTGCGTCGACGCCGAGACGAGTGAGAGCCAACCCGTTTGCCTCTTGGCGTCGATTGAGACCATCCAGAGTTCTCCACCACCCTCCATCGCGCTCGTCCCCGTCCGCGTCTCTGAGTTGTCTCCACTACGAGCGTGTACTCGACTCCAATGGGATCCTTCGACCGCGAGTTTTTCACCGACACAACCTCGCACACGAGCATCATCTGCTTTGCGTCGTCATGCCCAGCTTTGCGAGTCACAAGCGAGCGAGAGAACGCGAGCTTCTGGCTCGGCTGTTGCCATTGCTCAACTGCTGCGGCGTCGTCTCGCTGCGCTCTCAGTGTCAGCTCTCGAGCGATTTGCTGGTGCTCCACCGACTCAAGCGGATGCAAGTCATTGGTGTTATCAAGTGCGACTTCGTACCGCGCGCCGTTGGAGGACATGAACTGGTAAGTTGTGAGCGCAGGAACCTTGACAGCGCGGTCTGGGTCGCTTTCAACGTCGCCAATCGGGGTGGAGAACGCGGGCGTCGACCGGAGCAGCCCCGTATTGGCATGGTAGCGCAGCGTCATCAGCAAAACCTCCTCCGCGCCTTCGATGTGGGCTCCGATGTGCATTTCACGGACTGCAGTGCCTTCCTCTCGCAGCATTCGACGCCACATGCGCTCGCGGTTCCTCGATTCGGATGCAGTCAAAGGAGTCCCAACGCCTGCCTTCTGTGCCATCAAGTGTGACTGCGCTCCATTTCCTGCGGTTACCAGAGGAGTGGTGATGCTCATCCATTTCGCAGGCGGTGGAGTCTGCGGATTGGATCCCGTGAAAGACATCAACACGTTGTCGCTCCTCGGGTTTTGGTCGCCAAGGTCTCGCTCGGCAGCCTTCGCTCGTTTGGCTCGCGGACTGATGTCAACACTGAGGCCCTCAGCAATCGCACGGTGGAGTTCATACCGATTGCTAAGCCAGTGTGCCTGCCTCACCTGCTCAAAGTTGGCCACCGCTCCTGCCACCGAAAACTATGCGTCCAAGTCGTCCCCAGCGGCACAACCGCCCCCTGGTTGCTTTCGCCATCGTCGCTGTCACCATCAGCGTCGCCTCTGGCGCTCGAGATCTGTGTGCATTCGCCGTGAACTTCATGGCACTGCCAATCAAGGTATTGCCTCGCACCTTTCGCAGCGTCACGAGCACGCGCAAGTTGTCGATCGGATCGCGCGTGTGGTAGTACTGCGTCAAGACCATTCTGCTCTCCTGTCGCGGCGGAAGTGTCGAGGGCGTCTTTGAGGCAGCGAGTCGTTTCAGCAACCACTCGTTTCACAGCAAAGCGACGATTCACGAGATCAATGCGCACGGCGCTTCGACGCTCTTCACTGTCAACAATCAGTTCAACGTCACGCGGAGCAGAGTCACGCTTGGATCGATTGATCTCAGTGGGCAGACCAAGAACGCTCCGTTGGAAGATAATCTCGCTCGTTCATCGTCCATCGACAGCTCGTGTTGGTCATGGCAGTCCAAGGTAATGTCTTCTTTGATCAACTGGACGCTTGGACTTGCTCCCTCATCCATCGAATGGCGTTCATGTTTGTCAGGTGTGATCGATCGTGGCAATGAGCGCATTAACCAGACCGATAGCGACACCTATTCGGACGAGTACGCTTTGCTCATCCATCGTCTCGCAGTGGCGATGGAGATCGACAGCTTCCTAATGTGCTCACATTTTGATTTCCTCGTGTTGAAGCGCGTTCGGAAGCCCAGAGCCCGAGCGAGACGTCCAGGTGAGTCGAACAGAGAGCGCGAGGAGCATCACGCTGCCAGCTCACCCTCGAAACCTGGTGAACCACCTAGGCCGACACCGAGTCTGTGCGAGTCGAACGTGCCCAGCTCGCAAATCAGCGCGCGCTGCAGCTGAGTCGCTTCCACGACCACATCTGCCAGCGCGTGACGGCTCGTGCGCGGCAGCAACAGCTCGAGACTGCAAGATCCGCTCAGTTGCTAAGTGACAAATGCGCAAGGCTCGTGCAGCCGGCGACAAAGGCGCTGAGCGAGTCCCATGACAGCGGCAATGGACTGAGAGGGAATCAACTCGATGCACGGCGTCCGACTTCAAGGCGGTCGTTCATGGCTGCGATCAGGAGAGAAAAGGCTGCGGTAATGGGCGGGGTGAGCGATGGATTGCTGTCTCTGGAGAGCACACACACGTCTTCCCAGGTGCTAATCACGGCCTCCTACTTCGTTGGTAGGACTGCATGCTGTTCGCCGAGATTGACAAGGTGCGTTGGCGCTCGCATCTTCACCAACAGTTCACTCGGAGCTCTTTCTCACGACCTTGTTATGCATTGTAAACGCATGCAGCTGCTCCGGCGTGAGGCGCAGATGCGCGACTTGCTACTGCAGTCGACGGAGATCCCTTGTCCACCGAACGAATCGCTCTCACGCGAGCAGTGCGCCAAGTATGGGTCTCCCTCTGATGGTGAAGACGAGACCAGTCCGTTGAATCCGGAGCAGGTGAGATGAGTGAGTCACTCGCTTCGAGATGCTGCGCTCTCATGCTTACCTGTGTTTCAGCGCGCCGCAATGTACGCAGCAGTTCGACGACAGTACATGGCGGCGGAACGGGCGAAAGTCAAGGGTGGCACGCCGCGGCAACCGCAGTACAAAAGGCAAGCAAAGGCAACGAGGACAGCGGCGGCTTCTATCCCAAAGAAGCTACCAACGCGACCCGAAGTTGGTCACGACGGCGAGCACTCTGGCCGATGGCACGTGCGCAGGTGGGTGCTAGCTATCTGCATTCGGCACTCGAGTTCACGGAGAGTGAGTGACTGACAGTCGTGATTCAGTGTCAACGTGTCGTCAGGAGGCGAGGTCCGTGCCCACCGGCACATACCAATGTCGTCCACGCCATGGAGGTAGAAGACGCACTGCCACGCCGACTAATCCGCCGAGTAATAGCGAACTCACAACGTGTCGTGATCTGCAGGGTGAAGTCGGGCAACACCTCGACAACTCCACCACCTAGTTCGCATCACCAGGAGCAGAGCCGCTTCCTGGATGCGCTGCACATGCAAGTGGGGGCCCCGGCACTCTGCTCGTGCTCTGCTCGAGGAAGCGTCGGAAGAGGGGCGAGCACTGGCAGGAGACCAGATTTCCCGCCACCGTTGAGCACTCGGCGGCCGGGCGTCTGCGCGAACAACTGCGCACTGTACAAGCAGCCCAAAAAGCGCGAGAAGCTGCTGGCCGCTGTCTGCGAGCAGCGGTAAAGCCACGGGACGCGGGAACAAGTGCCTGCTGCTACTAAAACTTACTTCTCTCGTTACCAATACCTTCGAGCGTTGAGGCGGCGCCTACACCGTCATGATGACCTCTCCATCTTCCTCGTGCACGACTGGTGCGCTCTCCTTGCCCGGCCACAGGCTGCTCCAGACCGCGTGCCACGGCTCGCCTCCATTCCCGTCGACGCCCTGCCCACGCTGTGATCTCGGCGTCCAAGCGTCGAGTTTCAGCGACTGAGCGCTTGGATCCGCAACAGTTTGTGATCCATCATCTTGCGCCTCGGGATCTTGAGTGGGAGACACCACTGAGGCGTCTCCAGCTGCCTTCACGTCGCTCGTCGCACCTCCAGCGTGTCCGTTCGCAAGTGGAGTCTGTCGGGCCGAATGGAGAGCAGTTGTCAGTTCTCTGCGATGGCGTGGGCTGGATCCCCGCGTCACAATGGCCGTACCTGCTGCTCGTCGCACATTCGGCGGATCTGCGCCTTGAGGTCGGCGATCTGGTCCTGCTGCACGCCAATGTAGTCGTTCGCGTCGTCCAACTGCCGCTCGACGACGGTCCTCTCCTCTCGGAGCTTGCGGACGTACTCGAGCATGACGCGCTCCTCCCCGAGCTTCTGGATCTCCTGCGCCTCCACAACCAGGTCCTCGATGGTCTTCTTCAGCTGGTTGATCAACACGTCCTTCTCTTCCAGCTGGAGCAGTAGCTTGCTGACCTGTGCCGCGTGCTCGCACGAGGTCTCATCGTGCTTCGAGCCTTCTTCCGACTGGTTCCCACCCTTCTTGTCGCCCTTGATGGTCGAGGTGCGTCCTCGCGAGTGTCCGTTCAGCTCCACGGCCTTGGAGTCGTCGTCAACAGACTTGGCCACCTCGTCGTGCTTGATACCGTTGCCATTGACAGAGCCCCCATCCTCCCCAGCCTTGTCCGTTGACGGCGCTGGCGTCTGTTGGATCAGCCCCCGCACCTCCGGCGACGTTGTCAGCTCCACCGCCGTCTTGCCGGCGCTGAACGCCTTCTCCCCTCGGAGCGACACGTCCGCGCCGGCGGCTAGCAGCAACCGCACGCACTCGGCATGGTTGCTGTGCGCCGCGAGGTGCAGCGGCGTGGCGCCGTCGCAATTGCGCTGATTCACGAGTCTCTGCTCCTGCACGTCGCGGCGCTGCAGCAGGTCCGCGAGCACGCCGACCGCCTGGCAGGAGACCGCCCAGTGCAGCAGGCTGCTACTGGACGCACCATCCGTCACGGCCACGTCGACGCCCGCCGCGAGCATCTGCGCCACGCCGTGGGCGTCGTTGGCGGCCACCTGCTGGATGAGGAACTGGTGGAAGACGCGCACCAGATCGGCGGCCTGCAGCTCCTGCGCCAGCGCGTACGCCGTCCGCTTCTGCCGCCTCGCGCCTCCCTCGCCCTTCCCACCACCCGCTTCATAACTTTCGACGTCCGGGGGGAAGCCGGCGGCCAGCAGCACGCGCAGCGCGTCCGTCTTGCCGTGCGCCACCGCCACGTGCAGCGGCGAGCGGCCCGTATCGGCGTCCACGACGGCCGCCAGGTCGATGCGTCCGCGCCCGTGGTCCGCCAGCGCCTTGATCACGTCCGAGCGGCCGAACTCGGCGGCCAGGAAGAAGCCGTCGCTCGCCTCGCGCAACGCCTCGGCCGCCGCCGCGTCACCCATGCTCGGCCCGCCGCTTGGTGGGGCTTTCAGCTTCCAGGAGTGCCGCGAACCGGCGATCCGCCACTCTTCGGCCGCGGATTGGCTGAAAAGGCGGATAGCGACGGGATATGGCCAATCAACGGACGGACACCGCCACCCAGTTGAAGTGGCCATGAACCAGCAGCTACCAAGCCGAAGGGAGTGCCATCATGAGGAGGAGGAGGACGGCTTGCTGCCGACGGACATGGACATAGGGAGTACATGGATGGATAGCTTACACGAGGACGGATGCATGGCGGCCGGGCGCTGGCTGTCGGAGCGAGCGCGGAACCTAGCGGCGCTTGAGCAGCTCGAACACGAGCTCCACGTTGGTGCGACCCATCTCCTCGAACGCCGCCGTCTTGGTCACGGCGTCGAAGTTGCTCAGCATGAACGAGATGCACTGGTCGCGCAATACCGTCGCGTTGTGCAGGTCGGCCGCGTGCAGGATGCCCGCCGCGTTCTCCACGCATAGCGAGCCGAGCATCTTGCTCTCGCAGATGCGCTTCAGGCGGTCGACGCCGTACTGCTCGGGCACGGCACCGCCGCGTCAGCCATTTGCTCGGGGCACTCCAACTCGCGCATGGACGTACCCGGTCGGCGACGACAAACAGCTCCATCGCGACTTCCACCGACACGTCGAGGTAGTCGCTGTACAAGTACTCGAGAAACGACAGGAAGATCGGCCGGCGCACGTCCGTGATCTCGATCTCGCGCGCGCGGCTCTCGAGCATCTACGCACACACAGCAGCGACGGTGTCTCCTCATCAGAGCAGAGCTCTCCGCATCGAGACCGTTGCATCGTAGGATTCGTAACGCATACCTTTCCGGTCAGCATGGCCTTGAAGTAGTTGCAGCGAATGCAAAGGATCTTGTGGCCGTACACCGGAATGCCCTCAACTGTTCGAGACACCACGAGCAGAGTGAGCAACGACGAGAAACGCCTCGCTGACAGCGGGAGCAGCGCGCGCCTACCGACGAACGTGACGTCGCTCAGCACCTCCGTGTTCACGAGCGCGCGCAAATCGGTGATCAGGGTGCTCTCGGGGATGTCCAGCTCGAACTCGTCTTCGCCGAAGCGAAACTGCTTAAAGTCGTTCAGGCGGTTGCTGCCGTCGTAGCCGCCGAAGACGATGAGGTTCGAGTCGTACACGCTCCCGACGTGGCAGAAGCGCTGCCCAGGAGGCTGTCCATTGAACTGGACCTGTTGCCACACGTTCGTGTCTTCACACATGCAGAGCAACGCTCGTCAGTACGTCCATCACAGCTGCGCTATCAACTCACAGAGCTACTCAACCCACCTAGGTTCAGCTCGTAAAAGTCGTTCACCGCCGTCCCAGTGCTTCCCCCGAAGATGTACATGGAGTTCGAGTGGATGACGGCGACGTGGCTGTCGCGCGCGATTGGCGCGGGCCCTTCGGTCACCAGCGTCGACCACGATCGATGGTCTGTACCAATTGTGTCAGGTGGGCCATCAGCGAAGCTCATCGTTGCGCATGTTCGAGTGATGGTGACGTACTGAAGTCGAATACGTGCACGTCATTCAGATGGCGAGAGCCGTCGTGGCCGCCGAAGAGCACGCAGGTGTACTTGTACACCACCAGCGAGGAGCGGTAGCTGCTTGTCAATGAGAGCAATGGGTTAGCGCACGCAGAGAACGACATCAAATCGTCTGAGCATTGCAGCCCACCGTGGCCTCGGCACTCTGCCAGTCGCCGCTACCAGCGTCCACGTGCCCGACTCTATTCAGCATCGGCAGACCTGCGTCAGCCCATCGGTGCTGCAGCGAGCAGGCAGTCCGGCGTTTGTGCTGTGGGGCGTACCAAAGTTGAACTCATGGAAGTCGTTGCGGTAGCTGCCGTCGTACCCGCCGAAGCAATACATGGACGTGTCTATCGAGCGAGTCAGACACTCACGGACATGGCAGCCTCGAGGGCGGCACGGCAGGCAGCGAAGCATTACCGAAGACGACCGCGGCATGGCTGTGCCTGGGACTTGGCGGCAGGCCGGCGTTCACCACGACGGGATTCCATCTCTGCGTCACTGCGCGACAGCAACACACCCGTTAGCGTTAACGCCGCTCGACTGCGCTGCCATCCCCTCGCCTCACAGAAATTGAACTCGAGGAAGTCGTTCACGCGCGAGCTGCCGTCGAAGCCCGCGAACACGTAAAACGAGTCGCGGTAGACGACGGCGACGTGGCGGTCGCGCGGGCTGGGCGCCGCGCCGAGCGCCGGCACGACACCCCACTGCTTGCGGTTGAAGTCGAACTCGTGGAAGTCGTTGATGCGGTTCGACCCGTCGTAGCCTGGGCGGCACGGACACACGCGTACCAGCTCGTCAGTTTGCGGCGGTGGGAGTTGCCCATTGATCCTGGAAGCGCCGCGCACCGCCGAAGATGTAGAGCGCGTCCTGGCGGATCGCGCACACGTGCAGTGAGCGGTGGCAGGGGGCCGCCGACGGGTTCTCGCACGGCACGGAGACCCACACGCGCGCGGGCGAGCGCAGGCGGCTCATGGGCGCGCTGGGCTGGTGGAGACGCTACAGCAACGGCTTGGCGTCGCTCTCCTCTCTGCAGGCCGCACACGGCGAGGGCGTGCGCGTGCGCTTCGCTGCTTGGGGTGGCGGCGGCGGCTCGGAATCTGGAAATGGACGTCTCGGATCCGGACCTGCGTGATTTGATGCTACCGTCGGATTGACCGAGAATTCTTCCCTCGTTCTCCGCGCGAGCGGAAGTACGGGAGTTCGCAGGTTTCTTCAAAATTGCTATAGGCATGCCCTTCAGACACAATATAGTTGTTTCTAGAGGTGGATGATGAAAACCTGCAATATCAAGTGGAACGGACCTGGACTCGTCTGTTCCGTGGATCGGTCAGCTCCCCAAGTTCACGATCCACCGCCAAGGCGACGGCGGCTGTCCGACAAACCAGGCGAGGTACGGGAAGTGCATCGAGGCTGAGCACCAACAGGTGCGGCCACCGACGCTCGGCAAGTCGTGGACGGCGTTCGACGCGGCCATGGTGGCCGCTCTTATGGACAAAATCACTGTGGTTTTATCGTGTTTCGTCATAATGGCTTGTTGCCGACATATAGATACTGGTTCGGCGCCTCGGGGAGCTCGGTGATGGGGAGGGGGGGAGGGAGGGTCCGCGCGTCGCAGCGGCTCCTGATGATGCGCGGGAGCGACCACCAACTACTGCGGCACCTTCTTCTTGGTCTGCTTGTTGATCAGGTTCTTGTGGATGTGCGGGATGACGCCGCCGCCCGCGATCGTGGCCTTGATGAGCGTGTCCAGCTCCTCGTCTCCCCGGATGGCGAGCTGCAGGTGGCGCGGCGTGATGCGCTTCACCTTGAGGTCCTTGGACGCGTTGCCCGCCAACTCCAGCACCTCCGCCGTCAGGTACTCCATGATGGCGGCCGTGTACACGGCAGCCGTGGCCCCCACGCGCTGGTTGTTGGCCACGCGTTTCTTCAGGAACCGGTGGATGCGGCCCACGGGGAACTGCTCGCGCGGCACACGACCATCAGCCCCCTTATCGTCCAGCCAATCTACGCAGCTTGTCCACGCGAGGGACGCACCTGCAGGCCGGCGCGCTGCGAGCGCGACTGCGGCGCCTTCTTGGACGTCACGCCCTTACCTCCCTTGCCGCCCTTGCCGCCCTTGCCCGCTCCGATAACGCTCGACTGCCACACAAGCGAGCGTCAGTTCCCCGACCCGAGCCGGAGCGTGCACAGGCTGGCCCGCGAGAAAAGCTGCAGTACCATCTTGTCCGCCTTGCTTGCTTGCTTCCTGCTCGTTTGGAGAAATTGGCTTTGGCGCGCTTTGAGTCCATACAAAAAGCACATGAAATTGTCACTTCGGAAGCGACGCGAAGTTATTTATTTTTTGTAAGTAAAACCCCAAAACCTCAATCTCCCGCTTTTTGAAAACAGGAGGTCACTTCCCGACTTTGTGACATCACGGTACGAGCTTCAACCGGTACATTGTACCTCGATCATCGATCGCTCACCCTTGGTGACGCCCGCAAATCCGACCGAGGGGGAGGGGAAAGTGCGGTTGCCCCGGGAAGAGAAGGACGTCCGCCTGGCGTCGCTCCGTGCCGGGCGAGGACGACCGAGAGGACGGGCGACCGGGCGAGGAAGAGGAAGCGAGAGGCGGCGGGCAACGGCGACGCGGACGGCATGGCGAGCGAGGGAGACGGCGCGGCGCCGTCGAGCGCGCGCGCGGCCGACTTGCTGCCCGTGGACGCGCTCCGGCGGTACCTGCAGGCGGCGTGCGCGCCGCTGTTCTTCGAGAGCGCGGCGCTCGAGGCCGACGCGATCGCGCGCGGGCTCGCGGGCGACTCGGCCGCGGCCGCGCTCGAGCAGTTCGTCAGCGACTCGGCCGCGCGAGTGCTGCAGGTGCACTGCCTGCCGGCCGCGTGGGACGACGGTGACAGCCCCATGGACGGCACGGGCGCCGTGCGCATCCGCGTGAACCTGGGCATCGAGTACGCGCAGGACGGCAAGAAGAGCGCGCACGACGTCGTGTGCTTCATCAAGCGCTTCAGCGCGCCGCTGACCAAGGACCAGACGCTAAACCACCAGCTGCAGGTCATGACGCTCGGGCTCGGCGCCAAGACCGACGGCGACAAGAAGGCGGACGCGGCCAGCGCGAGCGGCGACAGCACCGAGGAGGAGGACGATGACCGCGGCAACCTGCTCTCCGTCGTGTACAACTACGTGCACCAGTCGTTCGGGCCGCTCGTCAACGAGTACTCGAAGGTGCATCAGGCGCAGAACGAGGTGGCGACGCTCGGGGACAACGCTCGAGGTGCGTTGGTTCATGGAATGTGTGCGCGACGAGCGCTGGGCTGACGTGGATTGTGTTGCGATGTCCAAGGTCTGCCTGCCATCCGTCGGCGAATGAAGGAGCTGGAGCTGGCCCTGCTGCAGTACCAGCAGAACGTTGAGATCCCGGAAGTGAACCTCCAGTTCCACCCGGTGATCGCGCGCGCGGCGGCTTTGGTGAGTGCTTCCCATCGGTCTTTCTGGTTCGAGACGACCAGTCTGACCCGTCGTGCTCACCATCTAGGTTCGTGAGAAGGGGGTATCGATCGACGTCGAGGCGCTCGGGCTGGAAGATAAGCTCGAGGACACGACGTTCCTGAACGAGATTCAAGCGGGCGTCAACAAGTGGATCAAGGAAATCCAGAAAGTGACGCGTCTCGTGGGGTACGATGAACTTGCCAAGCTGTGTCAGTCGAGAAGCGTGTGCCACGAGGCTGACCGGTGCTCGCTTCTTGCTGCAGAGAGCCGCTGCCCGGAACGGCCATGCAAGAAATCAACTTCTGGGGCGACCTGAACCGTGCGTTACTGGGTGCGCAGGCCAAGCTGGACTCCCCGGAGGTGGAGATCACACTCAACGTCCTGAACCGGGCGAAGCGTTATCTGGTGATGACAACGTTTCAAGCGGACCACGGATTGGGCCCCGCGATCAAACGCGTGGAAAGCGTCATGATCCTCATGAAGGAGTTCCCGATTGACGCCATTCTGTCGGCGACGGACATCAACCAGCTCAACCAGGGAGTCACGGTGGTGTTTACGCACCTCAAGAAGATCCGCTCGGCCCACGAGTACAAACTAGCGAGGCTGCTGCACCTGGTGGAAGTGATCTCGAGTGACGTTGCGCAGCAGGTGGTAAGTCTGCTCCGCGTGTACAGCCTTATTCAGGTTCCGTACGATCAGTTCGAGCAGCTTCTGTCGTCGTGCAAGGAGTTGTTCGCAAACTGGCACCGCCAGCTGTCGTCGTTGTACGAGATGGTGAAGGAGGCTTCGAAGCGCCGAGGCTCCATGAACACGGACAAGATCCCTCTTCTCTCGGAGCTTCAACTTGAGCACATGGCCGTCGAGGAGCGACTGGCGGAGCTAAGTGAGTTCCGCGAGCAGCACGAGAAGCTGCGTGACGTGATCCACCGTGTCGTGGAAAGCGGATCGACGGCGAGTGGAAGCAGCACGGAGGTTCGAGGCGAAATCACTGGCGATGCCATCACGGAGATCAACGCGGCCTACGCACAGCTCAACACACTGGACCCACTCGACGTCTCGGTCGAAGGGACCACCGCGTGGAAAAACGTGCGCAAGACGTACGATCTTTGTATTGACCGGGTCGAAGGACGCATCATCAACAGTTTGACAAGCCGTCTGAGTGCGACGTCGAACGCCGACGAGATGTTCCGCGTGTTCTCCAAGTACAACGCGCTGTTCTTCCGGCCGCGCATTCGCAGTGCGGTGCAACAGTTCCAGATGCAGCTGATAGAGAACGTAAAGGAAGACGTGAGCAACTTGCAGGCCAAGTTCCGTGCGCACTACGCCGACTCGGAAGCTTCTCGCACGAGCAAGCTGCGCGACATCCCTCCCATCGCGGGTGCTGTCATGTGGGCGAAGCAGATTGAGCGCAAGCTGATCGTGCTGCTGTCTCGTGTGGAGAGCGCGCTTGGCGCGGGCTGGGAGCAGCACGTCGAGGGTCGTGCCCTGAAGAACGCCACGGAAGCGTTCATCGCGAAGCTCAACCCGCAGCTCATCTTCGATCAGTGGGTCACCGAGCTCGCGTCAACGCCGATCTTCGACATAAAGAGCATCATCCTCAACATTGTGACGGAAGACACTCCGCAGGGCGAGCAAAAGAAGTTGGTTGTGGCATTCAACCAGCAGATCGTGACGCTGTTCAAGGAGGTGCGCAACCTCGAGTGGCTCGGATACCGCGTCCCGTTCACGATCAAGATGACTGCCGAAGACGCCAAGGCCAAGTACCCGTTCGCTATGTCGTTGGATGCGAGTATCAAGACTTACACTAGCAGTTGCCGCCGGATCCAGCCGATCTTTGAGCCTCTTGCAGCGTCGTACGTCCGTGACGTTCGTGCCACGATCGCAAAGACATTCACGAAGGGAAGCGAGATGCGTTGGCACGCCGATGGACTGGGCGAGTACGTGACCGACCTAGCGACAAAAGTGGAGAGACTCCACGAGAAGGTGGAGGACCTTCTTCAGAAGAACAACGACATCGAGCTGCTGCTGGAAAGCGTCCGTGTGAACCAGGAGTTCAAGCTCGAGGAGACTCAGGAGATGCTGAAGAAGATCCAAGCGATTGTGGACGACCTGAGTCTGGCCGGGTACGCCAACCTAAACGTGTTCGTCAAGAACCTGAACGGGCTCATCAGCGCCATCTTGGGCAAGAAGCTGGAGCGAGCTCTCCAGCGCTGGAACGCGTGCTTCTCGCCGCACAGTGACGACAAGTCTTTCCAGGCCACGCTCGCTGATGCAGGTGTTGACGCCACGGTGCACCAGATCCTGCTGAAGAACCAGGTCCTGTATCTCGAGCCGTCGGTTGGTGACGCGCGAGCACAGTGGCTCGCTCAGCTGCAGGGGTTGCTGAACTCGATCTGCGACCTGCCGAAGGTCAAGATATCGTCGTACGAAAACGTCTACGGCAAGGCTGCAGGTTCGCTCTCGGCGCTGTCGTCGCCGCCTCGCAAGAGTGCGAGTGCGCGCCGCCGCGAGTTAGTTTTCACGGAAGCTATAAACGAAGTGCCCCAGGAGCTGCTGCTGGAGGCGTACGGCCTCATTGACAAGACCGTCTCCGACATGGAGCAATATGCCTCGACATGGTTGCAGTACCAAGCGCTGTGGGATATGGATGCGCAGACTGCGATCAACAGCGTCGGGGAAGATCTGCAAAAGTGGCAGCAGATCCTGCTGGAGATCAAGAACGAGCGCAACGCATTTGATGCTGTTCTCAACACCAAGCGGTTCGGCCCCATGGTGGTCAACTACCAGCAGATCCAGGCCCAGGTGAACGTCAAGTACGACGCGTGGCACAATGAGTTCCTGTCGTACTTCGGCGACCTCTTGTGCAAGCAGATCAACGACTTCTACGACACCATTTCGTCCAAGCGCTCTCTTCTCGAGCAGCATGCTCTGGAGGCGGCGACGGCGCAGGTCGTTGCCGCTGTCACGCTTATCCAGGAGATGCGCGTGATGCGCTTTCAGTGGCAGGAAGCCGTCGAGTCGTTTGCTGAAGGCGAGCGGTTGCTGAAGAAGCAGCGATTCCGTTTCCCGAGCAACTGGCCGTCTCTCGCAAACGTTGAGGGCGAGTGGGAGGCGTTCGTGCAGCTACTGGAGCGAAAGAGCGCCGCAATGGAGAGCCAGCTCCCGCAGTTGCAAGCCAAGATCCTGGAAGAGAAGAGCACGCTGGACAACAAGGTTGTCAAAGCCGTCGCGGAGTGGGACAAGGCGAAGCCGTTGCAGGGCAGCCAGTCGCCGAAGGCCGCGGCGGAGCTACTGATGATTTACGAGTCACGGTT
Organism: Phytopythium delawarense; assembly: GCA_023338175.1. Lineage (NCBI taxonomy): Eukaryota > Oomycota > Peronosporomycetes > Pythiales > Pythiaceae > Phytopythium > Phytopythium delawarense. Next base: position 15,762 of record JAADYF010000109.1, read on the forward strand.
CAACCTGCTTCGGGTCGAGCAAGAGAAGATGTCGGCTGCTCTCGACGCTTTGAACGTGTCGTATGTCCCTGGGGTCAGCTCGTCGATCGAGGATGACCGAGGCACACGCCTGTCGCTCGTGCGAGCCATTGAAGAGCTCGTTGGTCTCCAAGAAGTGTGGAAGCACATCTCTGGCGTGTACGCTCACATTGAGGAGCTCCAAGACACTCTTTGGTCGGCCGTCCAGCCGCGGAAGATCCGCAAACAACTGGATGAGGTCGTGGATGAGATGCGCCGGTTCCCTGCGCGCGTGCAGCAGTACGAGGCGTTCGAGCATTTCTCCGCTTCGATTCAGGCGAAGCGTGGCATGAACTCGCTGCTGTCGGAGCTCCGGTCAGACGCCATTCGCGAGCGCCATTGGAAGCAAATCCTGCGCTTGCTGCGGATCAATCTTCCGTTTACGGAGCTGACGCTGCACAACTTCTGGAAGTCCAAGCTCGCCGCGGTCGACAATGACCTGAAGACGATCATTCGGACCGCTCAAGGAGAGATGGCCCTGGACGAGTTCTTGCGCCAGGTCGCGGACTACTGGACCAACTACCAACTGGACTTGGTGAACTACCAGAACCGCTGCCGCATCATTCGTGGCTGGGATGAGATGTTTGCCAAGCTTGAGGAGCACATGAACAGCTTGAGCAGCATGAAGCAGTCGCCGTACTACCGCGTGTTTGCGGAGCAAGCGTCCAGCTGGGAGGACAAGCTGACCAAGATTCGGGGCATTCTGGACATTTGGATCGATGTGCAGCGTCGATGGGTTTACCTGGAAGGCATCTTCTTCGGATCCGCGGACATTAAACAGCAGCTTCCGAGAGAGTTTTCCCGCTTCCAAAGCATCGACAGCGAGTTCACTGGAACGATGAAGCGCGTCGCACACAAACCCATGGTTGTCGAGGTCGCCAGCATTCCCAATCTTGCGCACTCCCTGGAGCGCCAGCAGGAGATGATGGGCAACGTGCAGCGAGCGCTGGGCGAGTACCTCGAGCGCCAGCGCGCGGCTTTCCCTCGCTTCTACTTCGTTGGCGACGAAGATTTGCTCGAAATGATCGGCAACAGCAAGGAGCCGAAGCAGATCCAGCGTCACCTGTCCAAGATGTTTGCCGGCATGTCCTCGTTGGAAATCGATAGCTCGACGAACGCGATCGTTTCCATGGTGTCGCGAGAAGGTGAGGTCGTGAAGTTCAAGGAGCCCGTCCTGACGGCCGAAGACACCCGCATCAACGCTTGGCTCGGGAAGGTGGAGGAGCAGATGCGCCAGACACTGTCCTTGTTGTTGGAAGAAGCTGTCCGCTCGAACCCGTCCGAAGACAACGTCGACTTGTACTTGAAGTGGGTTGCCGAGTTCCCGGCCCAAATCGTGATCCTTGCCACCCAGATCCAGTGGTCGCGTGACGTCGAGAAGACCCTCAAGGCTGGCGGTAGTTCACTCGGAGAAGTTCTTCGCCAGCTTGACGCCGTGCTGCTCATCTTGAGCGACCGCGTGCTTTCAGACGTGAAGAATGACGTCCGAAAGAAGTACGAGCAACTGATCACGGAGGTTGTGCACCAGAAGAGCGTCACCAAGCGCTTGAGCGACGCGAAGGTCAGCAGCATCGAAGACTTCCGGTGGCTGTACCACATGCGTCACTACTTCAACGCGGCGGAGTCTGACCCGCAGAAGAAACTGGTCATCAAGGTCTCCAACGCGAGCTTCGAGTACGGCTTTGAGTACCTCGGCGTCGGCGAACGCCTCGTGCAGACGCCATTGACGGAGCGATGCTACCTGACGCTCACGCAGGCGCTCGACTTCGGCATGGGTGGTAACCCCTTCGGACCCGCAGGAACGGGCAAGACGGAGTCCGTCAAGGCGCTGGGCTCTCAGCTCGGACGCTTCGTGCTGGTGTTCAACTGTGACGAGCACTTCGACTTCCAGGCGATGGGCCGTATCTTTGTCGGCTTGTGCCAGGTCGGTGCCTGGGGCTGCTTTGACGAGTTTAACCGACTGGAGGAGCGCGTGCTTTCTGCCGTCTCGCAGCAGATTCTGGCCATTCAAAGTGGCGTGTCGTCTCTGAAGAGCGACAACTCGGCGGACGCTCCCAAGAAACTGTCGCCGACTGCCAAGTCGAGTGCCGTGACGATCGAGCTGTTGGGCAAGAACGTCAAGCTGCACCCTGACGTGGGCATCTTCGTCACGATGAACCCTGGCTATGCTGGACGTTCGAACCTCCCCGACAACTTGAAGCAGTTGTTCCGGAGCATTGCCATGGTGGCGCCCGACCGCGAGCTCATCGCGCAGGTGATGCTGTTCTCGCAGGGCATCACAACGGCGGAGCATATCTCTGCCAAGGTCGTCCTGCTGTTCAACCTGTGCGAGGACCAGCTATCCAAGCAGCCCCACTACGACTTCGGCCTTCGGGCGCTCAAGAGCGTGCTCGTCAGCGCCGGTCAGCTCAAGCGCAAGCTCGCGCTTGCTCAGGCGAATGGCGAGACGTTGAACATCGCTGAACTGGAGACCCGTGCTTTGATCAGCTCGATCAGTGACACGATCCTGCCAAAACTGGTCGCGCATGACGTGCCTGTCTTCGAAACGCTGCTGCAGGGCGTTTTCCCTGGCAACCAGCCGCAGCTGGTCGAGGATGACGAGCTGCGAGCAAAGCTAGTGGAGCTTGCCAAGCAGAAGAAGCTCGTGCCGAACCAGCGGTGGATTGAAAAGGCGCTGCAGTTATACCAGGTGATGAAGCTCCGCCATGGAGTGATGCTTGTTGGGCCGTCCGGTAGCGGTAAATCGAGTGCGTGGCGAGTACTGTTGGAGGCGTTGGAGTCGGTCGACGGCACGAAGGGTGAGGCGCACGTGATCGACCCCAAGTCGTTGTCGAAGGAGCACTTGTACGGTGTTCTGGACAACACGACGCTCGAGTGGACAGACGGCGTGTTCACCAGCATCCTTCGCCAAGTGCTGAACAGTGTGCGTGGAGAAAGCGAACGGCGCCACTGGATCATCTTCGATGGCGACGTCGACCCGGAGTGGGCAGAGAACCTCAACTCGGTTCTCGACGACAACCGCTTGCTGACGCTGCCGTCAGGCGAGCGCCTCGAGATCCCGCCAAATGTGTGGATCATGATGGAGACGGAGACGCTGCGGTACGCGACGCTCGCGACGGTTAGTCGTTGTGGCATGGTGTGGTTCTCGGACGACACGGTGCAGACCTGCCACATTGTGGAGCACTACCTTCAGAAGATCCGCGACGAGATCTTGACGCTGTCGTCGTTCTCGCTCCAGCCGAGCGAGAGCGAGCTGTCCAAGCGCACGGCGCATACGTACGTGACTGTGGTGCGGGAGCTGATTGACCGCGGAGATGGCATGCCGTCCCATGTCGAGCTGAGCCTGGAGCATGCGATGGGCTTGCCGCACATCATGGAGGTCACGAATCTTCGCCTGCTCATGTCCATGTTCTCGCTCGTCGGACGCGGTTTGTCCAAGATCAACGAGTACAACGAGAGCCACCAGGACTTCCCGATGGGCGTGGAGCACATCTCGCGGTTCGCGTCCAAGTGGCTCGCATTCTCGATCGTGTGGGGCTTCGGTGGATCGATGGACTCCATCAACCGGTCCAAGCTCTGCGATTTTGCTGTTCAGGCCTTGGAGAATCGCATCACGTTCCCAGTGTCGTCGCCAAGCGTCAGCCCGGACAACACACTCCTTGAGTATGAAGTCAATGTGGACGATGGCGAGTGGCGCCAGTGGAGCCGCTCCATCCCCCAGCTGGACCTGGAGAGCCACCGCGTGCTGTCGACGGATGTGGTGGTCACGACCGTCGACACGATCCGTCACGTCGAGGTGCTGCGAGGGTGGCTGTCCCAGCACCGGCCGTTGATTCTTTGCGGTCCGCCCGGTAGTGGTAAGACGATGACGCTGACGTCGACGCTGAGCTCCCTGCCGGAGTTTGAGTTCGCAAGCCTCAATTTCTCGTCGGGGACGTCGCCGGAGCTCATCCTGAAGACCTTTTCGCAGTACTGCGAATACAAGCGCACGCCGAGCGGCATGGTCCTCGCACCGAACGCGCCGGAGAAGTGGCTCGTGGTGTTCTGTGACGAGATCAATTTGCCCGAGACGGACAAGTATGGCACACAGCGCGTCATCACGTTCCTGCGGCAGCTTGTGGAGCAAGAGGGCTTCTGGCTGGGCGGGAAGAACGTTTGGGTTCGCCTGCAGCGGATCCAGTTTGTGGGTGCCTGTAACCCGCCGACGGATCCTGGCCGCGTGCCTCTCTCTCTCCGCTTGCTGCGCCATGCGCCGGTCATGCTTGTGGACTTCCCGTCGTACCCGTCGCTCAAGCAGATTTACGGCACGTTCAACCGCGCGCTGCTCAAGCTGACGCCGACGCTCAAGTCGTACGTTCAGCCTCTCACGGACGCGATGGTCGATGTTTACCACCGTAACCAGACCAAGTTCTCGGCCGAGATGCAGCCACACTACATCTACAGTCCGCGCGAGCTGTCGCGCTGGATGCGCGCGCTGTACGAAGCGATCGAACCGCTCGAGTACGAGATTGAGGTCGAGACGCTCGTCAAGCTGGTGTTCCACGAGGCACTTCGGCTGTTCATGGACCGGCTCGTGACGGCGGACGAGCAGCGGTGGTGCTTTCACATCACTAAGGAGATTCTCCGCAACCACTTTCCCCAGAGCGCGACTGCGCTCGAAGTCGTGGACTTTGGCGGGAAGAACCCCGTGCTATTCAGCACGTGGCTCTCGAAGAACTACACGGAAGTGTCAACGGTGGAGCTGCGCAAGCACATCGAGGCGCGCCTTCGCGTGTTCTACGAAGAGGAGCTCAACGTCCAGTTGGTTGTGTTCGACTCGGTGATCGACCACGTGCTGCGCATCGACCGTGTGCTCCGCCAACCGCTTGGCCATCTGCTGCTGGTCGGAGAGAGTGGCGCAGGCAAGACGGTGCTGTCGCGGTTCGTGAGCTGGATGAACGGCATGTCCGTCTTCCAGATCAAGCTCACGTCGAACTACACGCTCGACAACTTCGACGAGGACCTTCGGGTTGTGCTCAAGCGCGCTGGCTGCGAAGGCGAGAAGATCTGCTTCATCTTTGACGAGTCGAACGTGCTGAACTCTGCGTTCCTCGAGCGAATGAACGCTCTGCTGGCCTCGGGCGAAGTGCCTGGTCTGTTCGAGGACGACGAGTACACGTCGCTCATGCACGCTTGCCGAGAGGCCGTGCAGCGCGACGGCGTCATGGTGGAGAACACGGAGGACGAGCTGTTCCGCTACTTCACCAAGCAGGTGCAGCGCAACCTGCACGTTGTGTTCACCATGAACCCGGCGTCTGGTGACTTCCAGAACCGCACCAACACGTCGCCTGCGCTGTTCAACCGCTGCGTCGTGGACTGGTTCGGCACGTGGAACAACCACGCGCTTGTGCAGGTCGCGTACGAGTTCACCAACACGCTGGACCTGCCAGGCTCAGCCGACTTCGTCGTTCCTGCGACGGCGGAGGTTGCGTTCGAGAGCGTCATGCCGCACATTGCTGCCGGGACGTTCCGGGACGTGCTGGTGGGCAGCATTGTGCAGTTCCACCACGCGGTGCTGCTGCACATGCGGCGCCTGCAGAAGCGCCACATGAAGTACAACCACATCTCGCCGCGTGACTACCTCGAGTTTATCCGCCACTTCGTGTCGCTCTACTCGGAGAAGCGCGCGCAGCTCGAGGATCAGCAGCTGCACCTGAACGTCGGCGTGCAGAAGCTGCAGGCCACGCACGAGCAGGTGGCCGAGCTCCAGGCGCAGCTGAGCGTCAAGGAGAAGGAGCTCAAGAAGAAGGATGTGGAGGCGAACGAGAAGCTCCAGCAGATGATCCTCGAGCAGAATGAGGCGCAGGAGAAAAAGAAGGACACGGAATCGCTGGCCGCGGACCTCGCGAGCCGAGACGAGGAGATTCTCTCTCGCAAGACGGTCGTTGAGGCAGACCTCGCGCAAGCTGAGCCCGCGCTTCTGGAAGCGCAGGCGTCGGTGAACTCGATTCGCAAGTCGCAGCTGGACGAGATCCGAGCACTCGGGCGGCCACCCGCTGCGGTGCGCATGACGGTCGAAGCAGTCGCAGTTATGCTCGGAGAGACGAGTCTCGAGTGGGGAGACTTGCGTCGCTTCATCCGCAGAGATGACTTCATCTCGCAGGTGGTCAACTTCGACTCGGAGAAGCTGACGTCCAGGCAGCGGAACACGATCCAGACCAACTATGTCGAGAACGCGGAAGAGTTCGAGTACGACAAGGTGAACCGCGCGTCCAAGGCATGTGGCCCGCTGTACAAGTGGGTCGTATCGCAGCTCAACTACACGGCTATCCTGCACCGCATCCAGCCGCTCCGCGACGAGGTGCAGCATCTCGTGGACCAGTCGGCAGACTTGCGCTCGCGCTACGAACAAGCCAAGGCGACGATCGATGCGCTGGAGGTGCGCATTGCCAACTACAAGACCGAGTACGCAGCGCTGATCAACGAGGCGCAAGTGATCAAGAATGACATGGCCCAGGTGAGCACCAAGGTGGAGCGGTCCGTCGCGCTGCTGCAGAGCTTGCTACAGGAGAGTGAGCGCTGGGAGGCCAGCGCTAACGGCTTCGAGTCGCAGATGAGCACGCTCGTGGGCGACACGATGCTCAGCGCGGCGTTCCTCACGTACGTGGGCTTCCTCGACTTCCAGCAGCGGCGCATCCTGGTCCAGGACTGGCGCGACATTCTGGAAACCATGGGCATCCAGTTCAAGCCGCTGTTGAGCTTCGTCGACTACCTGTCGCTGCCGCACCAGCAGCTGGAGTGGCAGATGAGTGACCTGCCGGCTGACGAGCTGTGCTACGAGAACGCCATCATCCTGCAGCGCTTCCACCGGTTCCCGCTCATCATCGACCCGTCGGGCCAGGCGAACGCCTTCATCATGAAGCACTACGCGCTCAAGACCAACTCGAAGATCACGCAGACGTCCTTCCTGGACGCATCGTTCATGAAGGTGCTGGCGAGCGCCATCCGCTTTGGCACGGCCTTGCTGGTGCACGAGGTGGAGAACATCGACCCGATCCTGAACCCGGTGCTGAACCGCGAGCTGTACAAGACGGGCGGTCGCGTGCTGATCCGCCTGGGCGGGGAGGAGATCGACTACTCGCCGGACTTCAAGCTGTTCCTCATCACCCGCGACCCGTCGTGCCGGTTCTCACCCGACATCTGCAGCCGCGTGACGTTCGTCAACTTCACGGTCACGCCGAGCTCGCTGGAGAGCCAGGCGTTGAGCATCTTCCTCAAACAGGAGCAGCCCGAGGCCGAGGAGAAGCGCAACGGACTGCTCAAGCTGCAGGGCGAGTACCAAGCCAAGCTGCGCGAGCTGGAGGACGCATTGCTGCAGCAAATCAGCAGCGTGCAGGGCAACATCCTGGACGACGACCGCGTCATCAATGCGCTCGAGAGCATGAAGGCCGAGGCGGCGCACGTCGCCAAGCAAGTGGACGAGACGCAGGCAACGATGGCGCTCGTGGAGCAGGCGACCAGCCGCTACCGGCCGCTCGCCAAGGCCAGCTCGCGCCTGTTCTTCGCGCTCGAGAGTCTCGCGGGCGTGCACTTCTTGTACCAGTTCTCGCTCAACTTTTTCCTCTCGCTGCTGGCCAAGGTGCTCTCGCTTCCCCACGAGACTGACAGCGACTCGTCGCAGGCCGCGCGCATCGCACAGCTTTCCCGCGCGCTGTTTGCGCAGGTCGCGATGCGCGTCAGCCGCGGACTCGAGGAGACCGACAAGCTCATGTTCGCGCTGCGCCAGTCACAGATCTACCTCGAGCTGCTGGAGGAGAACGCCACGGCCATGGGCACTGGCGCCACTGCCTCGACACCGGCGGCGTTTGACGCACCGAGTGAGGAGGAGGTGGACATTTTGCTGGGCAACGCGACAGCGTTCCTCCGTGCGGACGCTGGTGGCGTGCGTGGCTCGCTGGCGCCGCTGCTGTCGCGCTTCTCCAAGTCGCAGCTCGACCAGCTCGCCAAGCTCGCGCAGCTGCCGCTGTTCCGTCACGTGGAGGCGCACGTGCAGTCGAACGCGCCGGCGTGGGACGCGTTCGTCGCGAGCGCGACGCCCGAGGCGCACGTGCCGAGCGATTGGGACGCCGCCGCGCTGGCTGCCAACGAGTTCCCGCGCCGCGCCGCGTTCCGGCGGGCGATCGCGGTGCAGTTCGTGCGGCCCGACCGCGTGACGTTCGCGCTCGAGCAATTCGTGGCACTCGTTTTCGGCGGCGACTTCCCGTGGCGTGGCGAGAGCGACCTGCGCGCGGACATTGAGCGCGACACGCTCGCGACGCGCGGCGTGTTGCTATGCTCGACCACGGGCTTCGACGCGAGCGCGCAGATCGACGAGCTGGCGGCGACGCTGCGCAAGAAGTATGCGTCTGTGTCGATGGGCTCGGCCGAGGGCTTTGACGCGGCCGAGAAGGCGCTGCACACGGCCATGAAGAACGGCTCGTGGTTGCTGCTGCGCAACGTGCACTTGTGTCCGTCATGGCTCGCGGGGCTCGAGAAGAAGCTCTACAACGCGCGCGACTCGGTGAACCCTGGGTTCCGCCTGTACCTCACGAGCGAGCTGCATCCGTCGCCCCCGCTGCCCGTCAACCTCGTGCGCGCGTGCGACGTGTTCGTGTTTGAGGCGCCGAGCGGCGTCAAGCGCAGCATGCTGCGCTCGCTCGAGTCGGTTCCGGCTGAGCGGATGCACCGCGCGCCGGCGGAGCGCGCGCGGCTGTACTTGCTGCTCGCGTGGTTCCACGCGCTGGTGCACGAGCGTCTGCGCTACGTTCCCGTGGGCTGGTCCAAGGCGTACGAGTTCAGCCAGTCGGACTTCCGCGGCGCTTGTGACGTGATGGACCGCTGGGTCGACGCGGTGGGGGTCGGCCGCGCGCACGTGCCTCCAGACAGCATCCCGTGGGCCGCAATCCGCACGACGCTGCAGGAGTCGGTGTACGGCGGCCGCGTCGACAACGAGTTCGACGAGACGCTGCTGGCCACGCTACTCGCGCAGGTGTTCACGCCCGAGAGTTACGAGGGCACGTTCGAGCTTGTGCCGCCGTCGTCGGAGGGCGACGAGGCGCTGGTGGTCGCAGGCGGGAAGACCAAGGCGCAGTTCGTCGAGTGGGTGCGCGCGCTCCCGACGACCAACCCGCCGTCCTGGATGGGTCTGCCTCGCTCGGCTGAGCAGCGCCGGCTCATGAATGAAGGCGCCGTGACGCTGCGCAACCTGCGCGCGCTGCAGGACGCCTACGGTGGCGAGGACGAGGCCGCCGGAGACCGCGAGGAGGAAGAGCACAAGGAGACGGGAGACGCGTCGGCAATCGACATGCCGGTGGCGCAGCCCGCGTGGGTGCAGGAGCTCGCGCGCCGTGTGTCGGCATGGCTTGCGCTGCTGCCTGAGTCACTGCCCACGGCGTCGGCGCTGACGGCTGGACACGACGCGGCGCTCGGGAACCCCGTGTTCCGCTGCGTGTCGCGCGAGGTGGAGCTCGGCTCGGCGTACCTCGAGGCCGTCACTCGCCTGCTCTCGGCGGTGCGCGAGGTCTGCGACAACGCAAGCAAGCCGACGGCTGACGTCCGCGACGCCATGCGCGCGCTGCGGCGCGACGAGCTGCCGGCCTCGTGGAGTTCGCTGTACTCGACACACGCTGACTTGACGCTCGCCGAGTGGCTCGCCGACTTTGCGCGGCGCGTGCAGCAGCTCTCCACGATGGCGCAGGTGCTTGCGAGTGCGTCAAGTGCGCAGGGCTCACTGCTCGGAGCGCTGCAGCGCGAGCTCGGGGGCGGCGTGTGGCTCGGTGGCCTCTTCTCGCCCGAAGCGCTGGTGACGGCGGCGCGGCAGAGCGCGGCCGCAGTGCGCGGGTGCTCGCTGGACGAGCTCCGGCTGCTTGCGCAGGTGCAGACCGACGCGGACGAGAGCATGGAGGACGAGGACGTCGGCGCGATCTGCGTCCGCGGCCTACAGCTCGAGGGAGCCAAGTGGGACGCCAGCGGCTTCGCGCCGTCGGACGAGCTGCGCAACGAGCTCCCGCTCGTGCGCTTGCGCTGGGGACCGCGCGTGGAGGAGGACGCGGACGTGCCCATGGACGGCAGCCACGCCGTGACGCAGCGGCTGCCTGTATACCGCTCCGGCCTCCGTGACGCGCTCGTCTTCTCGGTGGCCGTGCAGGTGGACTCAGCGCAGTTCCCGGCGACCAAGTGGGTCCAGCGCTCCGTCGCGCTCGCGCTCTGGCAGCTCGAGGCGTGAGCGCGTAGCGTTCTCATCGGCTGTTGCGACCCCAAGACAGCCGATGCTTCATGTTTCTCAACGGAGCACATGCATGCATTCCATTCACAACATGCGGCACTTTCACGCGTGCATCCCACTGCTCCCTCCTCGATCCCTGCCTGCCTACACTAACGAACCAGCCCACCGACTTCACAGCTCATGCAGCCCCCGCTCGCCTCGGTCACCGCGTGGACGACTCGGCGGTGGTCGTCAGCAGCACCGACAGCACCGAGCGCAACTTGCCTACCGTGACCCGCGCAGCTTCTCCATCCCCCTCCTCTTCTTGATCTGCACCTGCCGCGAGCCACCCACGAAGCGCACGGAGCAGCGTCAGCGTCGCCACGTGCGGCGGCTTGCGCTTCACCAGCGCCGCCAGCTCGTCAGCCGGGTAGCGGCGGCGCACGCAGTGCTCGACCAGCCCCAAGTAGACGCTCGCCGCCGCAGCTTGTCGGGCCGCCTTGATCTTCTCGCCTTCCGATTGACTGACGGAGTCGACCGAGTCGACGCCTGCCCCCTTCGACTCTGTTGCCTCGCCCACTTGTTCGACAAGCGGCTGCAGCACCAGCGACTTGCAGCGCTCGTACAAATCGCACTCAAGCAGCGCGCGACTCGCCTCCACCCACTGCGCGCAGTGGCACAGCAGCTGGACGTACGCCTCGAGCGACGCGCGTGCTGCCTCCGCCTCCGGTTCCACCCCGGTCGACTTGTTCACGCGCTCCACCAAGAGTGACACGGGAGGCAGCAGCGCGAGCGCTCGCTCAGCGTGCGACTTGGCCACGTTGGCCCGGCCGGCGAGAGTGAACAGCCGCGGACAGAACCGCTCGACGCACTCGACGAACGCCAGCAGCGCCTCAGGCTCGTGCTGCAGGTACAGCCGAGCCATCGACTCGAGGTACATGTGCTTCGAGAAGGACGGGGCGCCGCCGTGGCGTGCGTAGTCGTCCAGCACGCGCTCTTCGTGGAAGAGGAGGTGGTTCGGCATGGCCACGTTCGAGGCGCTGTCGCGTCCGCTGTCTTGGTCACCCTTGAACGGCACTCCCGCGAGCAGGAACGCCTCCAGCTGCGCTAGCCACTGCTTGCCATGCTCGCCCAACGCGCAGCTCTGCGCCGCGAAGCGGAGGTTGCTCATGGGCCGCAGCTTGCGACTCAGACGGAAGTTGGTCGCGTCCTGGTCGTCACCGCCGCTTTCGACCGGTGTTCTCACTCTCGCCCGCTGTGTCTCGGAGCCTATCGTGGTGCTGCCATTCCCAAACGCGGCTGACTGGAGACTCGCGAGCTTGCGCTTGGCGAGCACGATCCAGTTCGCAAGGTGCTCGAGCGACTCGAGGTTCGCGGGCGTCATCAGTCTCCGACCTGCCGCAGCGACCACCTCCTTGTCGATCCCCGCGTCACCACCGGCATTCAGTGCATTGCGGCCGCCGGCACGCAGGGTCTTGCGACTAATTGCACCTCGACTTCCCACCGCGAGCTCCTGCGATGCGTCGTGAATAGCGCCGACCAGAGCCGCCAGCTCGTCGATGAGCGTCTTTGGCATACGCCGACTGCCGGACGTCATCAGCGCCAGCAAAAGCGCCGGGTTGGACATGGACGCAACTGCTGCTCGCCACTTGGGATCCCTGTCGTCGACCCGATATGATACTCCTTCCTGGTCCGACCCTGACGTCGCTGATGCCACGAACGTGATCGCTTGCTCTAGACTGTCGAGCGCGAAGAGCGCCGCGTCTAGGCGGGAGCTCTCGCCGTAGTCTTTCACCGTGGTGAACGCCGCCGCGGGGTCCTGTTGCGCGGTTCGGTGTGCGGCAGCGACTTGCTTGGCGGACGGCAGGCGCAGCGACCAGAAGCTTGAGGGCGACCAAAGACCAACTGCGCTTGCTTTGCCCGTCAGCACCCAGAGTCGGAGCGCCGCAGTCAACCCGTTGGTCTCGGTTGCTTTCGGCGATGAGAGCAACATCGGTGGCATCGTCAGCGATACGCACGGCAGTGGGACCACCTCCAACACCTCGCCGGTGACGAGGCTGTAGATGTGGAGCGCCGCTGAGTCGTCCGATCGCTGCTTTCGGACAAGCAGCAAGTGGCGGTGGCCCACGATCTCCTTCACGACGTGGTCTTCGTCCTGCCAAGGAGTCAGCATCGTCAGCTTCTTGGCGCGCAGCTGTGGCGGCGACAACGATTGCGGAGCCGACACGAGGAACACGGCGCCAGTGGTGCGCTGCAAGACCAGCAGCTCGCCAGTGACGTTGTGGGGACACACAACAACCGCTTCGATCGTCTGCGATGGTGACTCATTCCCGTTCCCGTTCACGGTCGGCGTAGTGTCCTGCGCGGTCGTCGCGATTTCCCACGACATGGAGAGCGTCGACAGCAGCGACGCGCTCCGAAAGAAGATGCCAGCGGACGCAGAGATCGCCCAGAGGCCAACCTTGGACGGCAACAGCGTCGCGACATCCGTGCACGAGGGAGGGAGGATGGAGTGCGCGCTGCCCACGACCACGTCTGTCCGGAACGTGTTGGTCTCGCGCACAAACCGCACCGACCGCTGCCACAGCTTGGGCTCGTGCTTGACCTCCGTAGACCACCAGGAGAGCTCCATGGGTCCGCCGACCTCTTCTTCCCCGTCGCTGACTCCGTACGCGCCGCCACTGCTGCGGAGATGAGGAAGCGGCGGACCGAGCGCGCCGGCCGCCAGCCGAGCCAGCTGCGCGTCCGTCTGCGTAGCCGTGAACGCCACCACGGGCTTGGTCCACGACAGGTTGGGGTTCTCCAGGAAGCAGAAGCGGTTCATGAAGGTCCACTGGTGCAGGTCCGCGCGCCACTCCCATAGGAACGCCATGCCGTCCTCGCGCGCGACCACGCAGCGCAGCGGCGCGCTGACACCCGTCGATGAGAGCTTGGCGGCCTCGGCGCCGACGAAGCGCACGCCGACCACGCGGCAGTCGAAGCGCGCGCACAGCAGCGGCGCCTTGGCGAGCACAGCGCTGTCGCTGCCGGACGCGCGCGGGGCGGCCAGCAGTTCCTCGATCAGTTCCACCTCGTCCACCTCGTGCTGGGAGACCGGCACGGGCGTGAGGGACAAGCGGCCGCCACCCTTGGCCTTGCTCGGCGTGGCGGACGCCGACTTGGCCGGCGCGGGGGCGCTCGTGGCGCGTCGCGTATCGGGAGGAGCAGTAGTGCCGGCGTCGCTCGGTTGGCTGCGGGCCGCCGTCTTGGGCGGCACGGCGTCCATGACGAACACCACGTGCGGCGCCGGGGCGGCCGTGTCTGGCGGCATCGAGCCGGCCGGCGCGCGCCGCGTCAGTACGAGCGCCACGTGGCCCGACGCAGGCACGCACATGTCCAGCTCGAAGCCCAGCGCCGAGGCCGAGGCCGAGCGCGTGGACGCGTCCGAGAGCCTCGCGCCGCCGTCGCCGTCGCCGTCGCCGTCGCTCTCGCTCTCGGACGCGTCGCCGTCAAGCGGTGTCAGCAGCCGCAGCAGCCGCGCGCCGCGCACCGCCGGCCACGAAAGGCCGCCCGGCACCAGACGCGAGGCGTCCGCGGCGTCCGCAGGCGCCGTCACGGCGCCGGCCGTCATCCTGCTGCCTTGCTCTTCTTCAACGGGAAATCCTGATGTGGAGGGTTCCGGCCCAATTACCAGTAAATCGTAATTCACTCGGACGAGCAAAACCGAATCGCGAATTATTGTGTTCAGGTTCAACCGGGTCAAGTTGTGCGTGGTGATCGAACGCCTTGGACAGGCAACGCCTACAGAAATCCACACGCGCACGCCAGCATCAACGGATTGCGCTCTGGTGGCCAACGCTCGGTTTCTTCCTCTTCGTTCGGCCTACGCGGCGGCAGACGCCAGCGCCCTCCCATCCCGACGGGGAGGGCGACACGCCGTTCCGCTCCGATATAATGCGCGACGCCTTCTACGCTCTAGTTCTTCTTGCTGTTGGCGCGCTTGACCGTCGCCTTGGAGGGCGTCTTGGAGGGCGCCTCGGGATCCACGGGCTTGTCGGTCGACTCGAGCGAGATCTGGCCGGTCGCCTCCAGGACCTCGCGGCACTTGGCGATCCACGATACCAGCTCCTCCAGCGCGACTGGGGTGACGCACGAGCAAAGCGCACAACGTCAGTCAGCCTGGCCACCACTAGACATGCATACATCCGCTCCGACACTCACTTTTGCCGTCGTTGTCCTCGTCGATCCGCGAGATGACCCACTCGACGTCCTCCTGCGTGTTCGTCTTGCGAAGAATCGTCATCACAGCGTCACGCAGCTCCTCCGCCGACAGCACACCATCGCTGTCGAGATCCAGCACGTTCAGCTTGTCGCCGACGTGGCGGTCGACCTCCTCAAGCTGCACCTCCAGGCTCGACAGCATCGACTCGAGCCGCTTCATCATGCGGCCAGCCGTCTTGTTCTCGCGCGACTGCGCGCCGATGCGACCAGCAGCCAGCAGCCCCTCGACGTCCATGTCGTACTTGTTCTGCTTGAGCTGGTCCACCACCTGGCGCTCCTTCTCGACAATAGACTTGAACGCCAGCGACTCGAGCGCACTCAGCTCCTCCAGGCTGATAATGTTCTCCACGGACTTGGCAGCAGGGGCCGCGTCAGCAGCAGCAGTCGGCTCAGCCGGCGTGGCCGGGGTAGTCCCAGCAGTAGAGGCGGGGGTGGCAGTCGACGCAGCCGACGGCGTAGCGAACTCAGCTTCGCCACTGACGGCCGCCTCCGCGCTCTGGGCATCCGCAGCGGCAGCAGCCTCGGCAGCAGCCGTCTCGGCCGCCTCCGTCTCGGCCTTCTTCTTCTGGCCCTCACCACGGAACTTCTCCTCGTCCGCAATCATCTCGTTCTGGTACCGGATACTCTCGAGCTTGAGCTTGCGCATCTCGGTAGTCTCCTGCTTGGACGTCGTGGCCGACAGCGCGACCTCCGTCACGACCTCTTCGTCCATCGACGACATAGACGTCGCAAGCGCTGCCTCGACGTTGTCCATGGCCGTGATGTTGAGCGCGCGCGACATGATCAGCAGCGACGCCGGCACGTTCTTGTTGATCGACAGGTCGAGCCACTGGCGCATCTGGCGGACGTAGCCGGCCTTGGTGAGACCCGTAGCGCGCATGCCGCGCTCCATACACGCCTGCTGCAGCTCGTCCTTGTCGAGCGAGTCGAGTCCTTCCCAGATAATGTCCTGGTCGTCCTTCTTCAGCTGGCGAATGCGGTTGCGCAGCTGGAAACGCAGCAGGTTGTCGTTGCCGTAGTGTTGCACGCCCATGTAGCGACACATGGCGACGAGCTGCGGGCGGGAAATGTTGTCAAGCATCAGCTCATCGTTGAAGAGCGTGGCGATCTGCAGCGTCTCCTCGGCCGTGATCGGCTCGCCGCGCTGCGCTCGCTCCACGAAGTGCATCACGTCGGTCGCCGTCGCCTTGCGCTCCTCTGTCACGCCCTCCGTGTCGTGCGTGTCCTGCATGATCTCCTTGACTGTGTCCTGGAGGAACTCGGCGAGCGACACGCGCAGCTGCAGCTGGCGCTTCATGTCCTCCTCGCGCTGGAACGAGTCCTTGTACGTGCTCGGCAGCATGTTGGGGAAAACTTTGAGGGCCACGGGCAGCAGCAGCTCCATGAAGGGCACGATCACGAAGAACGCAAACGGCACGAGGCGCAGCAGGTCGGCGACCGTGCGCTGCAGCTGCTTGCGCTCACGACGCGAGAGCGCGTTGCCGTGCAGCAGCCGGCGCAGGATGCGCGTCGAGGTGGACACGTCTGCGTACAGCAGCTTGGTGCCGAGCCAGTAGTGGTCGATCTCGTGCTTGACCTTGCCCTTGAGCTTGGCCAGCCAGGCGCGCACGGCGGCCGGGTCCGAGAAGATGAGCGACAGGCCGTGCACGACCGTCTTGAGGCCGTTGTACGTGAGCTGCGGCGTGCGCTTGATGAGCGAGAGCGCGCGCTCTGACACCTTTGGTAGCTCCGTGTCCAGGCTGTCCATGCGGATCAGCCGGCGCTCGCCGCCCTTCTCCAGCGCCGACTCGAGCTTTTGCTCCTGTGCACGACGCGGGCGTTAGACAACAAGTATCCACAGGTTCAAAGACTCTCTGGTCGGCCGTACCTGCGCCTGGATCTTGCTGCGGCGGCGGCGCGCGGCCGCGATCTTCTTCTTCATGGCGGCCGACTCGGCGGCCGTCGGCGGCGCGCTGGGCGGCGTGGACGTAGGCACGGAGGACCACCCGCGCGCCGGCACGCGGTGGATGGGCGCGAACGCCGCGTACGCGTCGCGGTAGAGCGGCGACACGGCGGCGACCGACAGCGCGTGCGGCCGCGCGGGCACCGAGACGGCCGCGCGCTGGCTCGCGCGCTGGCTCGCGCGCTGGCTGCCGGCCAGCGAGGAGAAGGCGGCGCCGGCGTCGCGCAGCAGCAGCGGAGACGGGCCGGCGCGACGTGCCAGGCGCTGCGCGCGCGCGGCGGAGCAGAGGCCGGAGCGCAGCATGTCGGCGGAGGGAGCGGGGCTGTCTCGGCGGCGGCAGGTTGGCTAATGGCGACTTGCTCTCATGCTCACCCTTCAATACTGGGCCGGGTGGGTCGGGTCGAGTCGAGTCGGGTCGGGATGATATGGGTCGGGTATGGGTTTCATCCAACAAGATGGGGGCCAACAAGGCGCGGGAATGTTGGTGCGGGTTCAATTGAACCCACGGGTTGTGGGCCAAATACTGACGTGTCGCAAACATTCCGGTCATGCCACTCACCATCTCAGATACTATACACCATATGAATGCATACTGTTGCTTTCAAGGATACAATTTTAGATGCCTGTATGAACAGATACCCTCCACGACAACGTTCCGGCGTTGACTGGCAGTCGCGTGGCGGCGCAGCGGAGTGATTGATCCTCACAAGCACGCCGACGACCAACTGATTGGCGAGGTGGTGGCGGTGACGACCATGGTGACGGCGTCGGCGCGCAACAAGCGCAAGAAGAAGGGCAAGAGGGGCGACAAGCGCAAGCCCGTGAACCTGCAGGCCAACTTCAACCGTAAGTGCTCCGTCGCCGGCGCCGGCGGCAGCGGCACACCGGCCGATGGCGCGGACGCCATCCACGCCGACATGTTCCCCTCCAACCAGCACGTCGACGCCGCCGCGGCGAGTGGTAACGCTGCGCCGTCTGCTGCAGGTGACTGCGCAAGCGGCGATTTCCACCTGCACAGGTGCGTGCGGCTGCCGAAGCGGAGGGTCCTGACGCGTGACCGACTGACCGTCTCCACACTCCACAGCGTCTGCAGCGACGGCAAGCTCAAGCCAGCCGAGGTGATCGCCAAGGCCGCGGGCAATGGCGTCACCTTCATGGCGCTCACGGACCACGACACGATGGCGGGTGTGCCCGAGGCCATGGCGGCGGCGCGGCGCCTTGGCGTCCTCGTCTTCCCGGGCGTCGAGATCAGCGCCGAGGTCAAGGGCGGCGAGAACCTGCACATCCTCGGCTACTTCTTCCCGGGCTCCAACAGCGACGAGCTCGAGACGCAGCTTGAGAAGATCCGCGTCGGTCGCCACCGCCGCGGCAAGGAGATGCTGCGCAAGCTGGTGCGTGCGTCTCGGAGCCGACGCGGCGACTGCTGACTGCTGGAGCTGACCAATCGATGATCGGCGCACCGCAGGAAGGAATGGGCATCAAGCTCAAGTGGCAGCGCGTGCTTGAGATTGCAGGCGAGGCTGCGCCTGGACGGCCACACGTCGCGGAGGCGCTGGTCGAGTCAGGACACGTCGCCACCTTCCGCGAGGCCTTCGCTCGGTACCTGCACAACGATGGTCCAGCCTACGTGGAGGTGAGACTGGAGCGCCAGACATCGCGGCTCAATGTTGCGTTCTTCAGTCGTATGTGACGACACAACTGTGGTATCACGTGCTTCGCAGGGAGAGCAATTCCCGCCGGAGGAAGCCATCAAGCTCATCGCAAGCGCCGGCGGCGTATCAGTGATCGCCCACCCGTGGTGCTGCAAGGTGCGCTCGTAATTGGAGGCGAGTAGAGGACTGGTGTTTGGCTGGCACACACTCACGCCTCGCGTCTCTGGCTGTGAAGGATCCACTCAACCTGATCCCAGAGCTCGCGAAGCTCGGCATTCAGGTGCGTCCGCCTTCTGTTTCGCTCTGCATTCGCCTCATTCGCGGTTGGCTCAACGGTTGCGCTGATCCAACCACAGGGAGTGGAGGTGTTCCAGGATGCCAACAAAATCGACGTGTATGGGTCGCTGGCGCGCGAGTCGGGGCTTCTCATGGTACGAGTCGGTCCAGGCAGGCAGCTTTTGGCCGCTGTTCTCGTGCTAATGTCGTTGCGAACGGAATAGATGGGCGGGTCGGACTTCCACGGCATCGATCCGACCAACGAGCGCGCTCCAGGCGCTATCCCGTTCCCGCGGAAGCACGTGGACATCTTCCTCGAGCGCGCCAAGAAGGTGTGGGAGGTCCCTCTCGTCAACAAGCTGCGGTCCATGGCCGAGCTCGCACGAGCCGAGACTCGTCCGCAGGAGCTGCTCATCTGGAGCGAGCAAGAAGACCTCGCTCGGCGGACGGTCGAAGCGCTTGGCCTCGGGCTCGAGGTCATCACTGATGAGAACAGCTCAGCTGATACCGACGAAGGGGACGAGGCCGTCGAGCCTGTCGGCCACTACCGAACCATCCGGATCGTGTGCTAGCTAGTCCATGCGGATTCCCAGCGCATCCGCATCGCGCGGGGATACAGTAGCAATGCCATAGACGCCAACTGCGCAAATACACAAACCACATGCCGCTTCATGGAGGTCCACGTTGAGTTTGATGGAGGAGAGCAGCACCTTGTGCTGTTTTCAGAGGTTGATTGTTGTTCCGCCGCTGCATCCCAGATGTTGTCGACTGGCGAAACCAGGTCTCAGGATTCCTGAGTTAGGAATCAGAAGCGCATTCATCACCGGAACAAATAGCCTGTATCGTACAGCACAGCCCTTCCGGACAGTTTATCCGCTCATCATCCAACTGCAACGCGATCCACCTCCACAGCCTTTGCTCCACCACCAACCACAACTGCGTGTATGGAAGAAACAAATCAATTGGGAAAAGAATGGCGCACGCCACACTACATATCGAGCGACCCTCGGCTCCCGAGGCGCTGGCACTCTCCTTCACAACGTTCCTAAGCACAAGAAGTCTCCGCGAACCCTGCGCCGGCCGCTTAGACGACGGCAATGTCGACCGTGGGCCGCAGCTCACCACAGACCTCGAGCACCTCGTGGATCTTGTGGTTCTTGAACTCGCTCAGGAGCTTGGCCTCGTTGGCGATCTTGTTGTCGTCCACCGCGACGAAGGCCTGCTCCGTCAGGATGTAGTCGAAGCGAGGAGCCCACTTGCGCGAGCCGAGGCGGGCCGTCGTCGAGCAGTTGTCCACCATGTACGACACGCCGCGCGCGTGCATGTACGGGTTCAGCGAGTCGACCGACTCGATCACCGACTCGTTCGCGACCTCCGAGTAGCAGTGGCCGTGGTCGATCAGCACGTCGATCTGGGCCATCATCATGGCCACGTACGTGCCGCACGTGAAGGGGTTCATGACGAAGTTGCCGTCGCGGGCGGCGCGGACCTTCTCACCGACCTTCCACGTCAGCGTCTGGTCGATCTTGCCGAACGGGAAGCGGTCGTGGCGGGCCACGGCGTTGTTCACGCTGCGGATCTCGTTGCCGCAGGCCACGTCGTCGTAGCACTCCTCGATGATGTCGCGGCACGGGTGGTAGGCGGCCGTGTAGGCCTTCTCGAAGATAACCTTGTCCTCGCCCTTGAAGCTCTCGTAGACAGCCTTGATGCCGTGGTGCGAGATCATCGTGTTCAGCGGGCCCGTGATGCACTCGGCCGTGTTCTTGAACGCGTCCTCGTTCGACATGCCCTGCTGCACGTAGCGGCGGAAGAGCGACTCGATCAGGCCGTGCACGCCACCCAGCAGGATGCAGCGCTCGCCGAAAATGTCCGACTTGTACTCGTCCGCGAGCGTCGTGTAGAACGTGTAGGGCGAGCCGAGGCCCACGCTCCAGCCGAGCGCGTGCTCAATGGCCTTGCCGTTCACGTCCTGGTGCACGGCGATACTGGCGTTGATGCCGGCGCCGTTCACCTCCTTGCCCTGCACGTACAGGCGGCGCACCGACGGGCCCATGCCCTTGGGGGCGACCATGACGACGTTCACGTTCTCCGGGAACTTCTCGCCGACCGACTCGAGGTGGCCGAGCAGGAAGCCGTGCGACAGGCCGAGCGTGGCGCCCGGCTTGAGCGCCGGGAAGATCTTGGGGTACAGCTGCGTGCAGGCGGCGTCGCTGATGAGCAGCACGACGAGGTCCGACTCCTTGATAACGTCGAACATCTCGCCGAGCGTGCCCTTGTCCTCCGTGAAGCCGGCCTCGCGCGCCTTGGCGGCCGAGGACGAGTTCGCGCGCAGACCAACCTTGACTTTGATGTCCGTCTTCTCGAGCGAGTCGCGCAGGTTCTGCGCCTGCGCGGGGCCCTGCGAGCCCCAGCCGATGACGCCGATCTGCTTGACGCCCTCGAAGGCCTGCGGCAGCAGCGGGAAGAGGTTGCGGCCACCGGGCAGCACCGTCTCCTTGGCGTCCGCCATCGTCACCGTCTTGAGGTAGTCCTTGAACACGGTCGAGTTGAGCTCCGACGCCTTGGTAGCGAACGAGCGCTGCGCCGAGGCGCGCGTCAGCAGCGACGAGGCCGCGCGGGTCGTGGACTTGAGGAAGAGGCGCATGGTAGCAGCTGGGGGGGGCCGGGAGGGGGGCGGGGAGGGCGGGGTGAGCTGCGCGCTGGGGGTGAAAAGCGGGAATGAGCCTGGGGAGATCGAGGGAGGGCGAGCGCCGGCGCTTGAGATCCGACCGACCAAGAGCTCTTTGGCTGCCTTGATCTGTACCGGTGGCTCGCGGGGAGGGGCGCTCTATTCGGGTGCCTCGCCGCGCGTCAGTGTTGGTTTGCGCATTCGATCGATGGAATAATCGGTTGGGATTGGAGGAAAAGAGGGTGTTAGAGTCGTGCGATTGGCTGAAAAGATCGTGTGACGCAAAACCTGCCAGACGGAATTTTCTTGTGCAAGGCTCTTGGCGTGTGTGACTTGCCTCGCCGCGTACCCCGACCCTGTTTCGGCAACCCACCACCAGCAACGCGCACGTGACGAGCCAGCACTTGATCTTTGTATGCTGCCGCTGCGTTTGCTCATACTGATCGACGTAAAACCAGTACGTGCGCTCGTTTTCTGCCGGCGGCGGCTGGCAGCGATCCTGATGGCGATTCTGATGGGGCGGAGGTTGAATGCGCACTGCGCCGTGGCTCGCCTGATGAGATGCACGACTCTGATACTCTCCCCGTGTCAAATCTGACGCGTTGACCAGCACACAGGTCGTCAGGCAGCAACACAAGGTTGCCGAAGCACCACAAGTCTACTGTTTTAGCGAGGTCACGCCACTTTGCTGCGTTTGTGCAACTTGAACCAAAAGACACGCACCGCGTACCCCAGTGTACCCCACCCAGGGACCCCCGCCCAAACCGATACAGCATCAGCAGACCAGATCCCCAACCAGTCGCAAGTCGCGACGTGACTCCTCATCACCATGGTTGAAGATGCGCCGAGGCTCGAGCTCGCCTTCCTCCCGGACGAGTACGACGCCGCGCTGCATGGGCTGGAGGCGGTTCGCCGCGTCTCACTGCGCGTCTGAGTCTCGGTGGCCCGTGCAGGACGCTCGTGTGGCAAAAGGGCGCCGTCATCGGCGGCGGCCGCTTCGGCCAGGTCCTCGTGGCGCTCCGCGTGCCCAGGTGCATAGACCAGCGCGAGCACCATGATCACCGGGGACGCTCGGTGTTTGCTCAAACTCCTCGTATGTGTGTGCGTGTGTGTGTGCGTGTGGCGTGTGCGCGTATCTGTGGGCAGCGCCGAGCTGCTGGCCGTCAAGCAGCTCTTCGTGCAGGAGGAGTTGGAGCAAGGCAACGACGTGTCGTCCATCTCGCTGCAGCGCATGCAGACGCGCGCGCAGATCGAGCGCGAGGTCGACATCGTGCGTGCGCTGCGCCATGAGAACGTCGTGCGTGTTCTGGGAAGCGGTGAGTGATTGCACCTGGTGCTTGGTGCGCAACGCCTTTGCCGCGTCTTTGCCGCCGGTGGAGCCTTGCATGCGGCCGAGGCCCGTCATCAGGATGGGAATGCATCTGACGTCAACGGAGCAGAGCGCCAGGGACCGGCGGTGCACATTTTCATGGAGTACCTGCCGCTCGGGTCCGTCAGCAAGTAGGCCGCCCATCCACGCGCTTCTCGCTCCCTCTCTGCCCTATTAACCGCGTCGTGCGAAGGCTGCTGAAGGAGTTCGGTCCGTTGGAAGAGCCCACGATCCGCCAGTACATTCGCCACGTGGTCAAGGGCGTCGCCTACCTCCACGAGTCCGGTATCGCCCACCGCGACCTCAAATGCGCCAACCTGCTGCTGGCGGACGACGGCGTGGTCAAGATCGCTGACTTTGGCGCTGCCAAGCGAGCGTCTCCGGCTCGTGGTGGTCGACCCTCGCGGAGCAGCAACCTCAACGCTGATGACCAAGACGAAAGCAGCGCTCGTCACTCGTCCGCTCGGTCGGCCAACAGCGAGCAGATGGACACCGCCAGGTGAGTGAGCTCTGTGCACTCGTGGACGTGTTCCTATGTCTGATTGACTCTGTGATGTGACCATACAGATCTGTCCGCGAAGGACTCGGGACCCCGTACTGGATGGCGCCGGAGCTCGTCCGGGCCGAGAAAGGGGACGACGGGTGGCAGAAAGCTGACGTCTGGGGCATTGGATGCGTCATGATCGAGATGGCGACTGGCAACCCGCCGTGGGTACGACTTGTTGATTCGGCTTGCTGTCGCTGCTCAGCCTCCATCTCATGTGTGTGTGATCTTGCACCATCCGAATAGAACAATCTGTCCAACCCGCTGACTGCCATGTTCCAGATCGCGTCCGCGACGGCCATTCCGCTCTTCCCGCCTGACCTGTCGGGAGTCGCGCACGCGTTCCTCTCCCGATGCTTCGTCAAGGATCCAGCGGTGCGGGCGTCGGCTGCCGAGCTGCTCCAGCACCCGTTCTTGACTGGCGATATCATCGCCGACTATTTGAGCACGACAATACCAGAGCCAATCGATCCCAAAGCCACGAACTCAGCAGAGACGGTCAGCTCTTGCGTGTTCCCGGCCGAGGCTGCCACCGAGATGGCTGTCAGAGCTGCTGCACTCGTTGGCGCTCTGCTGACGGACAAAATCTCGACGGCGACGAACACAACGCGGTCAACAAACAGCAGCCAGACGCACCTTGAGCGCGCAGGAACGACAACTAGCGCGTCGACATCATCTCGTAGTGGTGTCACGTTCTCGATGTCGTCAAGCGATACATCACGCACGGCCGGCGACGGCATCGACGCTCGCGACGACCCTAGCAGCAGTGACGAGGCTGACAACGATGAAGGCGTCGCGTACTCGAGTGACGAGGAGGAGGATCTGGTCCCCAGTGTGATTGCCTCATCTCGACCCGACCTGGTCCGCGATGACTCGAGCCATGGGCTATTGGTACGTGCGATTGCGGCATATGCTGGCGAAGATGATTCAGAGCTAGCGCTCCATGAAGGAGACGTCATCGAGGTGCTGGAGATGGCTCCAAGTGGCTGGTGGCGAGGCCGCCGCGGGCCCAGCTCTAACCGAAGCAACTGTGACGCCGGGTGGTTCCCATCGACATACGTCGAGCGAGTCGACAATCTCAACATGGAGCCTTCCAGCTCGTCGCGGTAGTGCTCCTCTCTAAGACCCGTCGATTGAAGACGACGGACAGCACGCCGCTTAGCAGTGTACATCTATCTACAATGCGTTGCCGTCACAGAACGGAGTGTTACATTGGCGCCTTGTCGGTCTCGGAGCGTCCGTCGCGGCCCCGAACGAGCGCGTAGAGGATCGCGAGCACCTTGTCGTGGTCCTCATCGACGGTCGCATGGGCCGCCGAGTTGTAGCTTTTGATGCGAAGCAGCGGGCGGGTGTCGTCCAGCTCGACCATCGCCAACAGCACTGCCCATAACATAGCCCGACACAGAGAACATACTCAGGTCAGTGGAGAAAGCGATGAGCAATGCATGATGCGCTGGCGTGGGGAACGCCTCACCTCGCAGCGGTGCCCAGGCGTCCGTGGCGGCGTAGCTGATCTGCGCGTCGCTGAGGACGGAGGCCTCCCAGTTGGAGACCTGCATGTCCTTCGAGATGGACCCGCCGAGGAAGAGCTGGCCCAGCGTGCGCAGCCCAGGGCGAAGGCAGCCAAGCTTGTTGGCGATCGGCAGCGTGTCGATGGTCGAGTTGACGGCGCGCACGAGCTCGGACGCCTTGAGCAGCCGGAAGTCGTCGTTGAGCGAGTGGCCCACCTTGAGCACGCGCGCGTCCTCGAACAGCTCGCGCAGCACCGGCGGCAGCGGTTGGCCGCGCTGCAGCCGATAAATAAACGCGCGGTCGAGCGTCGCCAGCTGGATCAGGCACACGGGGTTGCCGCGCTTGTGCTTGCGGAAGTCGGGCTTGGACTCCGTGTCGACGCCGATGACCTGCATCGACCAGACGATCGTAGTGAGTGCTCAAGTACGAGGGCCTGGCGAAGCAGTGGAGCACCGGGCGGAGCGACGCACCCGCTGAGCGCGCAGGTACTCTGCATGCGGCTGCTCCTCGCTGGCCGAGTGGATCACGGCCACGTCACCCTCGAAGCGCGCGAGCGGCAGGTGCTCGTAGTGGCCAAGCGTGCGCTCGCCGAAGTGGCTTAAAAGCGGCGAACCCGGCCGGAAGAGCGGCAGGTGCTTGATGCGTTCCTGCTTGGCGAGCTTGGCGCGGCGCGCGCGCGTCATGTCGGTCGCCGGCGCGTCCACTGTAGTCGCGGCGCCAGCGCCAGCGGAGGCGGAGGCGGGGGCGGAGGCGACACTAGTGCCCGTGTCGAGTGTCGCGCGCGCGATCTCCTCCTGCGCCAGCGCGAGCTTGAGCTTGCCCAGCTGCGCCTGCTGCTTCTTCTTGGCGAACGACAGCAGCCGCGTCGTCTGGCGCGCCTCCGACTCGCTCCCGTAGCGCTCGCGCCGCTTGCTGGAGAAGCGTGCGCGGCCGCCACCCGCGCGCAGGCTGACAAGAGCACCGGCGGCGGCATTGGCGGCGGCAGCAGGAACCGAGGTGGGAGCGACCAAGCGCCGCGCCATCGGCAGCAACGCCCGCCTCATCCCCGCGGTCCGGTCCGGTCGTCGGGCGATTGACCAGCAAAAAACGTTGGGTGGAGCTCGCTTGAATGGGCATATAACGGATTTTTACGATTAGTGATAGGTCTTCTATTTATTAGTGGTCCCTGGAAATGAGGAAAAAGCACCCAGAGGTCTTTTATTCGGAGAGTATTTTTTTATCCTACTCGACGATGACCTCGACATCATCCAGAGCAATGTCAAGGTCATTGAGGTTGAAAAGGTCCTCACTCTCTGGCTCGATCCCTGGCTCGATCCCTGGCTCGTTCTCCGTCTCACTGCTGCTCCAGGTCTGCTGAAATTTCCAGCCATAGACGTCATGGTTCCATATGAACCAGCGCGTCGGGTCTGCGTGGAACCCAGCGGCCTCAATGGAGTTTAGCACCGCTGTCTCTGGTGTTTCGCGCCATGCCCGACGCAACCAGCCGCACACAGTAGCCACAGGGGCGGGTGTGGATTTCCGTTGCGCGTGTATTCCACGCTGTCCGAGCGCTTCCACTCGTCAATTAGACTCGACAAGTTGTCCTTGAACACCTTGAAAATCGCGATGTCTCCGGCCTGGAGGTAGGGGGTCAAGCCGCCCGGAACGACACACATGGCAATGCCGCGCTGCGAGCACTTGGCCTTGACTTTCTTGGACACGTTCGCGCGCATGGAGTCCCACACCAGGGCTTTGCCGTCGGCC
>JAADYF010001090.1:0-10000 GCA_023338175.1 Phytopythium delawarense
ACCTTGCTCTCGAACGTGGCAATCCGGGTGCTGGATGGATTGGCGGCCAAACGCGTCGAGGCGTCCACGGAGTGCTCGATCGGTGAGTGTGGGCAGTCGATTTCTGCTGCCACTGGTGTCTGCTCCGCAGCAACCACTGGCGCGCCGTCCATGACTTGCTGGCTCGGCGGGCCAGAAACAGAAGCACGGCGTGCTGCGCGTCGCTCCTCGCGCCGACGCAAAAGGTCGTCTCTCACATCCGGCAGCTGCATGAACTTCCGAAGCGCAGCTGGTTCGGCAGCTTTCGCGTGATACACATTTCTCGAATCTCGAATCGCTTTCCGCATCCGCTTGTGGCGCGATTTCCGCGACACCGTCCTTGACCCATGCCTGTCTTGGCCTCGATGGTGTTAAGCCCGACGCTGCGCGACTGTAAGCAATGCTTCGAACTCAGCCAACTTGGCGTCTGTATCCACGTCCGGCTGGGTCTCGTCTTGCGCTACGCCAGCAACAGCGCTCCCATCGCCATCGAGCACGCCGTCGTTCTCGCAGATCTCACCGTCGAAACCATCGGTAATACCAGCGTCGTCATGTGCAGTGATCGCAGCCCGTCGTGCAGCGAAAGACTCCGATATGACTCTCCGCAGTCGCTCGTTGAACTCGCTCTGACGCGATCGGGCACTGAATCGTCCTTCCACGAGGCTCCAGAACTTTCGCATGCTCCATTTCTCTTTGACGGCGATGCCATGGTGATCCGCCACCACAGTGAGGTACGTCTCGGGCGTGAGGAGTTCAAATCCGTTGATGCGTATTGGGTGGCCATCCACGTCGTTGGGATCGACGTGCACAACGATTGCCTGCCGGAGACCTAGCGAACTTCCGGCAACAAAAGCTGGCGAAAAGTATCGAATCGTATCGCCGGGGTATAGTGCTCGGCTGGCACGGTCAGGCGATGACGACAATCCCTTGTCCGCCATCGCAGTGGTTCCTTTGAACACGTCCAGCACCGCTGTTAGATCTTGACAGTTGAATCCCGCTGAGAGGTGTCTGAGCCGCATACACAGAGCACCTTACCTGCCTGCGGGAACTGACTGCTACACAACAGGTGACCACCGGTGGCTGCCCGCCTGGGAATTTCCGTCTGGATCATTGAGCACATCCAGCATCACCGTTAGGAACGCCTCGCAAACGGGCACAGCTGAACACTCTAGCAGGAGGGCCGGCGCAACTTCGCACCTGCGGAGATCTGCTGCAGCACCTCGGATCTCGCGCACCGCGCGCACGAGCTCACGTGTCGCGTGCACTTCCGTCTGAATCATTGAGCCGGGTCTCCGAGGGCACTCTGGCGGTCGACCGGCTGGACGCGGCGGCGGCGGACAGGTTCCGCTTGGGGAGCGTTTGGGCAGTCGAGTCCCGGGAGGTCTCGAGGGGAATGGACGCACACCGCGACGACCGCCTCGATCGGATGCCGTCCTGAACAGAATGTGCATCGCATCCAGCGCTCACTCTCGCGGTCGAGGACCAGTGCCCATGGTTCATGACAGGCAGTCAACAAGTTAGTCAGCCAGCTGCAAGCAAATACCGGTATTCAGTGGGTATATTGTCAAATTCCGGTACAGTTTGCAAATTTAGGCCACTCACAAAACCATTCACAACGTGATCATCACTCTGTTATAGTTTAACTCTTCACAGCAACATTTTAGTCAATCCAGACACCCACATTTTGTGATAGGAAAAAAGAATTCGCACCGTGTGTGCAATTATTGTTTGTTTCGTTTATACTCAATTAATCTCGAAGAAGAAAACAAATAGGCCATTGTTAAAATTTTCGAAGCGAAATAAGTAATCAAGTGTTGCAAAGTAAAAAAATGGTTGCAAAAAAGGCGTTTAGTATTAAATTCATTACGATTTTCGTATTGCTTGTTTTGGAGTTTTATTTTGGAATCATAAGCAAAATGAAAAGCGTGAGTTTCATTTCCGATAGGGCGTTTCCGGTAATGAAAAATTCGAACGCCGTTCGAGTTATTTACGAGACGTGACCCCGCTATTTGGCCAATAGGTTCTGCAACATCCCGCTCTATTCGAGTTTTTTTTTAAAAACGCAGAATCTTTATGTGTAGAAAAAAAATGTGTTCGAGTTTGTGTCGCTGTTAGTCGGCTAGATTTGAAATGAGAGGCGGTGGCAACTTTCGTTGTTGCTTCGGCACCCGCCGTCGTCACGCTTGCAACTACGTCGCCGCCGATCTACCGGCATATCGTAAACGTTCGTTTTGAGGATCATCGTGTCGACAAAGCCTATGATCTCTGGATTCGCGAGAACTTAGCAAGTCGGCGCTCGACTATTTTGATGCTCGTCAGGACGCTGCGGACAAGACTTCCAGCAATCAAGAGGGAAAAGTACGCGAAAAAGCACTAATTCCCAACAAAAGTTGCCATGTTGCTGTATTTCCTCGGGAGTCAAGGCGGATATCGTGACAAGGTGAACACATTTGGGGTTGTTCGGTCGTGGGCGCGTGATGTCATCGGAGTGTTCTTTCTCACCATTTCTGCCGTCGCTGCACAATTTGTCCACCTGCTGGCCCTGCATGAGGTATGACAAGCGGTTGAGGACGGGTTCTTCGCGAAGAATGGGTTTCCTGGCGTGGTTGGAGCTATCCACGGCACCTTGTTCGATATTCCTCGGGCCCAAGATTTCGACGGATTTTACTGTCGTCACTTCTATCCAGCTCTGAATGTACAAGATGTCGTTGCCGACAAGGGTAAATTCATGGCGATCAACGTTCGCCCAGGTTTATGGTCGGATAAAAAGATTTGGCGGTTGTCTAGTCTCGGCAGAAAAATTCCGACAATCATTCCAGCTGGGATACACTTTCTTGGTAACGCGGGCTACACTCCCCTGCCCTACCTGTTGACGCCGTTCGTGGAGCGCGAGAGTTATCGAAATCTAACGCGCAAGCAACATCACTACAACTATGTGTTGTCCGCAACTTGAATGTCAAAAGTGCGTTTGGGTGTCTCAAAGGCCGATTTCGATCACGGTTTGTGTCGCTAGGCCATCAATCATGCAAGAAGCAAGCGAATAAGATCGCGACCTGCGTCGTGCTGCACAACATCCTGGTGGATCATGCTGGCGATACTCCGATTTCTCGATGTGACCATGCAGACAACGATACGCACGAGCCCACAGGCAAAAATGCGTTTCAGCGCAAAGTTGCTGTTGAAAAGCGTCACAGCATTGCTACTCTTTTCTTTGATGAGGCTTAGTGAGAACATCGATCAGCTTGTCCAGCTTTTCACTGAGCTGCTGGAATGCTTTTCCGTTAGCTCTCGCCTCTCGCATCTGCGCTTCAATCGCAGTCAACACGCCCTGTTGACTGCTAACGTCTCCTCGAGCTTGGCCCGCGATGGCACCACTCATGGCTTGCAACCCCTCAGACACCAACTGCAACCCCGCTTGAACGTGCTCATCCTGTGTCTTCCGCTTTTGTTTCAGCGTCATTGTCGCGGTATGTGGACACTGTCCACTGTAAGGAGGCTGGAGTCTCCTGGATCGCGTGGCGTGACGAGAGCGGCCGGGACTGGATGGGCGTGCTGGCTGGCGAGGACAGCAGCGTTGCCAGCGGCATGACGAGCGAGGAGGAGGACGACGGACGAGGACGAAAGCATGAGGAGGACGACCGAGCCGCAGGACAGACGGGCGGCGCCGACATGGGCAGCTGGCCCGTGATGCCGACGCACGGCGCGTTGTCGTCAGGCGATCATGCACCGCCTGAAGTGGCGACCGCGGTCGAGATGGACGAGTTGAAGATCGAAGGCGGGCAGCTGACGGGCGAGGAGGAGCCGCCTGTGGCAGCCGCTGGCGCCGAGGAGCGATCCTTGTGGCAGCCGTGGCGCCCAGCCGCGGGAACGGAACGGGACTTTCGAATTCACCGCCTTGGGAACTAGGACTCTCCGTTTGGCCACGTCGAGGCGAACGAGAGGACGAACGGAAGGACGAACGAAGCGAACGAAAGGACGGAGACGGAAGCGAGCGAGGTCGCCCGAGCGCGCCTGCACGAACGAAGGACACGCGGTATAGCCGACCGAACGGTGGAGAGGGCCCGACGCCCGAATCGAGGCGCGCCTGCCGAGGACTCGTGCCCGGGTTGCGACGGTTCCTAGTTGGACGAGTGCCATCAAACGATCGACGTACCGCAGGTCAGACGAACGTGTGTGTGTGAGAACGTAACAACGAGAGGGAGACGTACCGGGTTGCCGGGAACTCCCTGCAGCGGTCGAGTTGGCCCCTGCAAATCAAGGAGGAGTTCGCAAGGGAGACGAACGCGACTGAGCTATACGAGCCGAAGGTTGGGACGCACTGCCCTTCCTTACACCACTTTTTCGTGGTGCCAGGCGTGAAGCCAAGCGTGACGCCTGCTGGGATCGGCCCAACGGTAAGGCTGTCCGTTGCATTCTCCGCCTCGCTGTTGCCATCGCTTCCGTTGTCTTCAACGTGGTCCGAGCCGCTGCGAGGTCGACAAGGGTTATCAGTTGAGAACATCGACTAATTTGTCAGGCCGGGGTGAGAGCCTGTGCAGTCGCGCAGTGCAGCATCAATTAGTCTCTCCTCGAACGGCCGATTCCCCGTCACTGTAGTGGCTGGCCCCAGCTCATCGTGGTGTTTCTTCAGTTGTCGGTTCTGTTCTCGCACACTGTTAGGACCCATCCGACGAGCCATTGCACTGAATCCCTTGCAGACGTGAACGTGGTGCCAACACGATTGCTCAGCTCCGCCGCAAGCGAGATCCACATCCTATTGACCTGGGCGTTATTTTTGTGCGCGCGGAAAGTTGGGCTTCATCATATCGTACCTAAGGTCAAGCAGGGTTTCGATGGCGCGAAGATCCCAGCGCGGCAGCTGGACGACCTTCTCCTTTCTTGGGTTGACCGGATTTGTGCTTCTTTTCACCTGACCCGGTCACCTTGACTTGCTGAGTACGGACAACGTCCGTACCCTCTTGCACAAAAGGCCGTTGTGTTGCTATAAGGCTCAACGATGTCGGCTGTGTGAGCGGCAGTGATAGCGAATACTCGCTGATCAAAGCCCCCTCACTCCCAGATAACTCGTTGGTATCGTCGCCTCCGAGCACTTCCATCGCTCAACACCTGACTCGCAGCGGCGACGCGGACTCACAGGGGTGGTGCGGGGCTCACAGCGGTGGCGCGAGCGCGGGACTGACAGACGCTGCTCGATGATTTGAGAACCTGCGTGAAGAGGAAGGGGTTTGCTTCATGTTCCTTTGAGTTGTTCCCCTCTGGGGAACAACTCAAAGGAGCCTTGAAGAAACATCCCGGATTGCCCACGGAGGTATCCTGATTCCATCGACACTCCACGGATCCCGATAGTAGAAGGCAGATTCGTTCCGAAAGTTCACAAACTGCGACAATGCATATGTCAGCACCGTCATTCCTACATCAGAGTGATCGTTCCGCACGCATTCTCTCCCGTCAGCCACCATTCTATTGATCACCAAGCGCGGCTCCTGTACTTGGCTGCCACTCCTGGCGCTTGGCTGCCCTGCCAATCCTCGATCCGCGCCTCGCTGCGCACGCCTCGCCTCTCGCCTGTCGCCGTCATGGTCCTCATGCGCGGCGCCCTGCTGCTGCTGTGGCTGTCGCTCGCGCTCGACGCGCGCGTGGGGGCGCTGACGGTGACCAGCACGCCGCTGGCGCCGCCCGCCGACATTTTGGGCGAGCACCAGGAGCTGCAGCGCTTGTGGACGGTCGCGGACGTGGGTCCGCTGCGCGACCTGCGGCTCCTGCGCGTGCCCGGCTCCGTCTACCTCGACGTGGCGCCCGAGAGCGAGGCGGGGGACACCGGCAGTAGCGACAGCGGCAGCGGCAGCTGGGCGGACGCCGGGAGCGAGCCCGGCAGCTGGGGCCAGGGCAGCGCCAGCGCCGCGACGCCCGGCGACAGCGCGCCGGCGTCCAGCGAGCGCGTGGTGGCCCGCGTCGTCGTCTCCGGCAGCTCGCAGGCGCTGATGGAGAGCGTGCGCGTGCAGGCGCACGAGGACGCGGGCGTGGCGCTGACGCTGTCGACGGACGCCGCGCACCACGGCGGCCACCTGCTCACGCAGATCTTCGTGGCCGACGCCCGCGCGCTCGAGGGGCTGCACGTCGAGGCGGCGTCGTCGTCCTCGATCGTTGTAGTCGTGGGTCCGGGCGTCATGCCCGCTACGTTCAACCTCAAGCCGGTCGCGGTCAAGGCCACGAGCTCGGGCAACGCGTCGCTCTTCTTCGACGACGACGCCGGCGTCGCCGTCAGCGCGCTGGACGTGAGCGCGACTTTCAGCGCGGCGGTGCAGGTCACGGCGCGCGGGCCGCTGTCCATCGCGACGGCGCTGGACCTCGCCAGCTTCGGCAGCGGCGACATCGCCGTCGTGGCGCCGTCCGTCCGCTCCAAGCGCGTCGTGACGACCGTCGGCGGGTCGGGCGACGTGTACGTGCAGATGAGCGCGGCCGAGGGCGGCATCGAGACTCAGCGCATCGACACGCGCGTGGCGGGCTCCGGGTCCGTCACGCTGTCCAAGTCGGGCCACTGCCAGCACCAGGACATCGTGCTGCTCGGCTCGGGCGACGTCGAGGCTGGGTCCGTGCTGTGCGACAAGACGGACGTCATGCTGATCGGCTCGGGCGACGTGGTCGTGCAGACCGCGCACGAGCTGCACGCGACCATCTTCGCGTCCGGACGGGTCGCCTACACGGGTCGCCGCCCGGAGTCGGTGGTCGAGCGCGGCTTCTTCTTCGGCCACCCCAAGGTAGAGCACGCAACGGGCGGAGACAGCACGTACCACACGTACGAGGTGCAGCCGGAGCCGCCGACGCGCGAGGCAGCGCCAGTCGGTGGAGACTCGTCGGAGGAGGGCGATGACGACGCGTCGATGATGCTCATGGCGGCGTCGACGTTCTCGGCGTACTCTAAGAGCAGCAGCAGCGACCAGGTCGTGGCGGGGCTTGCGGTGGTCGCCGTGTGCGGTGCTGCGGTCGCTGGAGTGCTCGCAGTCGCGATGGTTGCGCACTTTGCGTACCGCCGGCGGGAACGCCGCCACCGATACACGCGCCTCGTGTAAGCGAGTCGTGTCGGGTTTTGAAAGGTTTTGCAACGGAGCAGCCGAGTGGAGTCGTGGGCCGTGACAACAACGATCACGTGTGGAACTTGACGGAGTCGTGGTCTCAGCCAAGTGGGAATTGGGATTGAATGCTGCTCCTGTGCGTCTTCGAGTGGTGTCGTCTGGTCTGCCAGCAGCTAACAGTTGCCGCCATCGGCTGCGAATAGCCGCAGGCGAAGATCGGAATCAACATGTATGAAAGTGAAGCATGACGTGAAGTGGACTTCGTGTTAGTTTGTCGTGTTAGTTTCTCCACTACTCGATTGGCGGGCGTCTGCAGGACTGCAGTGCGTCCGAGACCTCCTTGGGTCGCTGGGTTGGTCGCGGTGGGAGTGGTGGTTGGCGAAGTCTCGAGGCGGCACTCTAAAGAGCGATGAAGGCGATCGCCGCGGCCGTCACAGCCACGCTCGTGCCGATGGCCAGCGAAGGAGCAGAGTTTCCCGACGCCGATCCAGTGCTGCTGCTCGACGGTGCGGCCGTGGTGCTCGCGGATGCATCCGCGCTCCCCGAAGTCGCAGTGGAGGTCGAAGAACCCTCCGAGCCCGTTGAAGAGGAGACGGCACTCGTCGCTTCCTCCGTCGTTGCCGGCGTCTCCGTCGTCGTCGCCGGCTCCTCTGTCGCGCTGGAGGCTTCCTCAGAGGTCGCTGGAGCCTCGGTGGCATCACTGCTGGAGAAACTTGACGCGGTGTCGGTGCTTCCGCTCGAAAACGTACTCGTACCGGTCGCACCTCCGCACGCGTACCACAACTGCTCCGCAGACTGGTACCAGTTCATCCCAGTCGTCGTGACTTCACAGTCCGAGAGGGAACTGGCCATGCCGTAGTAGAGGGTCGTGCATTCACTGTCGCACGAGTAGTCGGCGATGGCGAGCGTGGCCGTGTTGACGGTGAAGCAAACATCGAGCAGCGCCACGTTCGCCATGGTGTAGTCAATGGCGGCCGTCTCCTGGTCTGTTGTGCACCAGTCCGCACTCGCGCCAGAGGCGACGAGAGCGCCAACAGCGGCGAGGAGCTTGAGTAATTCCGAGAGGCGAGCCATCGTGGAATGGGTGAACTTGGTAGTCGTGCTGATGAGGTGGTTGAATTGGAAATGACGAGAAGGTGGCGCCGCGCTCGACCGCTCATGAATCTCAGCGACGTTCGAAGGCGTGTGCCTTGGGTCTCAAGCTGGTGCAGCGACGACAGCCATGCTTGCATCACACCCAGGACGCTAACTCACGAAGGCATGAAGGCACGCGGACACGGCAACACCACACCGAGGGATGGGACCGATCACGACAATCGCGCTGTTCCGAGGTTGAATGGAGCAAACGGTTCAGGCTTGACGTAATGCCGCAGTGCCCATCACCTGATGTGGTTCACCACGGACTGGTTGATGTACCCAACGGATATATCAGCAGCGGATCCCGCACGGCAGCCAGTTGGCGTCCCTTTGTCCGTCTCGACGGTCAATGCGCTCGCAATCGACAGTGCGTTCCAGATATCTGTCGACCGACTGGTGTTGCAGACTCCGCATATCTTGAAGAGACCTCGATCGCTGGTGACAAAGCGCCAACCTCGTCGCGGCGAACGAGGTACTCAAACGCTGGTGTTTCGAACACCGTCTGACCTCTACCCTGAGGGCACTTGCCCTCTTCGGTCGGTACCTCTGAACGTGTGGCTGCAGACATGACGCGAGCGCGCGTGGGCAGGTCGCACCAGCTGGCAACGACCGCCAATGTCCCAACGACAGCCCTGATGTTCGTGGTGGCCCCCCCCTCCGACCGCTGCCAACCATGGACTTGTCGCGGACGCTTGCGTCGACGCGGCTCTCGAGGATGCGAGACGCCCAAGCCGTGTGATTGATGCATTTTTTTCGCGATCGATGCTCCAAGCTTGCCAGAGTTGTGCTCATAACTACCCTCTTCGTGCCTCATCGAGAACTCCACGCCGCGCACGCGCTCCTGTCAGTGGCCTCTCTTGCTTCGCGTCCGCGCGCTGCTGCTTCGCGAGAACGAGAACAGCCCGGTAGTTCATGAACGCGTTGAACCCGACGAACGCGGTCATCGTGGTGACCATCGTCGGCGATAGCCTTCCCGACCAGTGAGCTGCCTCGACATGGGGAGCAAGCCCTACTTTTCATCGCTATGGACGCCAGTTATCGCAGCTGCAAGTTTCCCACGAGCTTTGCGGTCATATCTGTCCCGGAGGCGCTAGCGGTGGCCGTGGTGTGGAGCTACAGGCTCATCCACCATGCCAACTACTTTGTGATCGACATCCCAGGCCTTCCGGTCCACGGCACGAACATTTCATCGTTCGCTTCGACCACATCGGATGAGTTCCTGGCCAAGAAGGCGATCGTGTCGTGTCGGGCGACACAGACAGAATCGTTTCCCGGTCGAGCTGATCCCTGTGCCCTGTTGGGTGCGCGGCTGCGCTTGGTGCGAGTGGACGAAGTTGATTGAGGAAGATCGGAATCCGACCCGCCTACCTTGCTTGCTCGTCAGCCGAAGTTGACGACTCGAAGCTGCGGCCTGCATCAACACTGACTCTCCGGAGGACGGCTAAGGGGATGGCTTTGCACAGTACGCGACCAGGATCCCGGCTCTCGGATGTTCCAAGTGACCTTCTTGTGCTTTCGGCTCTTCGTGCTCGCGCTTTCCCTTTGCGACCTCACGCAGTGGCGCCTGCGATTCTGTCTCCCCGATGGCGTTGTGGTGACTCTGGTACTTCGTGGTTGTCCTACCAGGTCGCTGACCGGTCTCCAGAGCTCAGCTGGGGATTCGCAAGAGCTTCGTGCTCTCCATCAGCATCGTGACATTCTTCGTGGCCGCAGTCGTCACTGGCGTCCTCGTCACTGCGCGTGCTGTCGAACACCCGCAGGTCGTTACGCTC
>JAADYF010000011.1:0-86207 GCA_023338175.1 Phytopythium delawarense
TCCAGAACAGTTGCTCCGAGTCGATCGCGCTGTACGACAACAGCGCAACGACCACCATGGCGGCCGGCGCCTCCACCACGCGTACGCTCGCCAACGGCTACGTGGGCATGTTCCGCAACGGCGCCAGCGACGAGGCTACGCGTACGTCTGCACCGCTTGGTTGCTCTCTCGTTGCGAGTACTTTCGTGCTGACGAGGTTGTTGGTGATGTTGAATGACAACAGTGGCCGAGTTCTCGGTCGACTCGGACGGCACGCCCTGGTATGACCTGAGCATTATCCCGCCCGACTCGGGCTCCTGCACGTCGCTGTCCGCGTGCCAGTCGCAGACCGGCAAGACGGGCTTCAACACGGCGCTGCAGATCGCGCCGCAGAGCAACACGGACTCGACCAACTGCGAGACGGTCACGTGCCTCGCGGACGGCTGCGACGACGCGTACCAGTACCCGTCGGACGACGACAACACGCACACGTGTCCGTCGGGCACGAGCTTCGTGGTGACGTTCTGCCCGGGCGGCAGCGGCGGCAGCAGCAGCAGCAGCGCCACCTCGACCCCCACGCCAACTCCCACGCCTACCCCGACGCCGACGCCTACTCCGACGCCGACGCCCACTCCGACGCCGACTCCGACGCCCACGTCTGGCAGCGCGAGCGCCTCGGACGACGCCGAGACTGGCTCGAGCCAGGAGGTCGAG
The DNA here is from genome assembly GCA_023338175.1 of Phytopythium delawarense. Lineage (NCBI taxonomy): Eukaryota > Oomycota > Peronosporomycetes > Pythiales > Pythiaceae > Phytopythium > Phytopythium delawarense. The sequence continues at coordinate 694 of JAADYF010000011.1, forward strand.
GGCGAGGCGCTCGACGGCAGCTTCTCGCTCAACTCGACGTCCAGCTCCAGCGCCGACTACTCGATGGCCTCGAGCGCCAGCAACTCCGACGAGGACTCGGCCGGTGTGGCCCCGGCCGCCGACACAGACTTGACGGCCGCCACGGACGACTCGACGGTCACGACCGCCACCACGACGGACGACACGACCGACGGCTCGGACAGCGGCGCCGTGGAGATCAGCGTGCAGTCATCGGACTCCAGCACCTCGAGCTTCGGGCTCATCTTCGCGTCTGGCATTGCCGTGGTCGGCATCGCCACCGGCGGCTTCATCTACGCCGTGCGCCAGAAGAAGAAGAAGCTGGAGGCGGAGGCCAAGAGCCCGGGCCCGCAGCACACGTCGCGCGAGGTGTCGGTGCTTATGTCGACGCCCGGCGCCGTCTTGTAGGTCCCAGTACCTCGTGCAGGAGCGCCGCTCCGTCCCCAGGACCTCGGCAGAGCGGAGGAAGCGCTGCCGTCCCGGTCACGAGGGCCCTTTGCTCGCACTGACGCCTCTAGGTAGGGCAGTGCAGCGCGTCCGTGCCTGTTGCTCTCTTGAATCCGTTGGCGCTCCCTTCCCGTTTTGTACCATTAGCACGACGCGTCTTGCTTGTCTGTCTGTCTGTCTGGTGCGTCGCTTCGGTCAAAGCCTCTTGCCTCGAGAGGACAGCCACGCGCGCGACGGCTCACGCCTCACACCTCAAGCCTTGGGCCTCGAGTCGCCGCAACCCACGATGGCGAGCGAGACAGAGGCCCAAGCGGAGGTGACGCTCACACGCGCCATGATCAGCGCGCGCCTCGGCGTGCTCGGACGCGACCCGTTCTCACAGGCGCACGTGCTCACGACGGCCGACCTGTCGGCGCTCTCGCTATCGGACCTCGATGCCCTGCACGCCTTCCCGCACGTCCAGGTCTCTCTCTCTCTCTCTCTCTCTCTCGCCACCTATTGTCCCCTCCTTGGTCTAACACTCTCGCTGGCAGCACTTGGCGTGTCGGTGCAACCGGCTCACGTCGCTCTCGCCGCTGAGGCACCTGCCGGTGCTGCTCTCGCTCGACGCGGCCGACAACCAGCTCACGGACGTCCTCGGTATCGTTGGCTGCTCGTTGGCTGCTGTTGTGGCCGCTATCGGTCTCCATCGAGTGCTAACGCCGACGCTCCGCCTCGCTGCAGACTACGACGTGCCCAGATGCTCGCGCACGCGCCAGTGGGAGGGCGGCGCGCGCTGGATCGGCTCGCTGCTGCGCCGCGCCGACCTGTCGGGCAACCGCGTGGCGCGGCTGCCGGCCGGGCTCGCGCGCGCGCACCCGTTCCTGCTCGAGCTGCGGCTGGCGTGCAACGAGCTGGCCGACGCCACCGGGCTCGCCGGCCTGCGCTTCCTGTGCGTGCTCGACCTCTCGCACAACCGCCTCACGTCCACCCGCGGACTGCTCGCTCTGGACGACGGCGGAGAGGACGGAGAGAACGGAGAGGACGGCGCTCGCCAGCCGCTGCCGGCGCTCGAGACGCTGCTGCTCGCGCACAACGCCGTGTCGAGCGTTGAGGGCGTCGCGGCGCTCCCGCGGCTACAGCACCTCGACGCGTCCGCCAACCCGCTCGCCAGGCTCGCCGAGCTCCAGGTTCTCTACCGCTGTCTACCTTGTCATGACGGTCGAGCGGAGAACTGACGCGCATGACCGACCTACTCGCACAGGACTGCCAGGCGCTGCAGCGCCTGGAGCTGCGCGACTGCGCGGTGGAGGACGTGCGCGAGCTGCAGGCGCTCGCGGCGCTGCCGCTGCTGGGCGAGCTGTCGCTAAGCGGGAGCCCGCTGGCGGCCGCGCACAGCGACTTCTACCGCGCGCGCGTGCTCGTGCGGCTGCGGCAGCTGCGCCTGCTGGACGGCGAGCTCGCCACGGCGCGCGAGAAGGTCAAGGCGCGCGCCATGCACGGCCAGGAGCACACGGCGCGGCGCGCCGTGGCGGCCAAGCACCTGCCCACGGCCGAGTTCGTCGACTTCCTGTACGTCCCGCCGGTCAGGAGCGCGGGGGTCCGACTCGTGAGGTGCTCACTGGTGCTGTCCGCAGGCCACCGCTCGAGTTCGAGGACGACGACGAGCCCGTGCGCGTGGGCTGAGATCAGAGGAGAGAGAGGAGAGAGAGAGAGAAGAGAGAGGTGGAGACGCTCCATCGAGCCTGGCAGACGGCCGGTCGCCGTGTCGTGCGCTACGATATGAGCCGCCGCCGCGAAGCTAACGCCGCCACGGGCGCCAAAGGCCACCGCCGCGCCTCAACTCAAGTTGTTACGCTCGTTTGACGCGCCGGTGGTCAGTCGCGGGTGCGGCGCCGCCGCTTGGGGCCCCGTCGCCCCCCCCCCACTCTTGCCTGTTACCTCACACCCACGCGCGGTGCCGTCCATCAGTCTTCCCACTGGCAACTGCCCAAGCGGCCAGTCGCGCCGGCCCCATGGCCACGTGCGCTGGCGACGGAGCGTTACCGCCGCCGCCACAGTACTCGGGCGTTGCTGACGCACACTCTGGCGCCTACTTCAGCCGCCGGCCGCCTCCACACACGCGTCCTCGTCAAGTAAACGTTTCGTCTCAGACGGCGGTGGGCACACGGCTGCGTGGAAGGCGTGCCATGATGCCATCGACGCCATGCGGCGTGCGGCTCTCAAGCCGGGATGGCATGCAGAGACGCTGTATCCTACCGTCTAACGAGTCATTACCCGGTAGGATACAGCGTACATCGTGTACTTGATCGGGATTCACATCAACGCCAGATGTGAATGGCTCCATGAGACCCATGTGGGCGACGCACGCATTCGCTGGTTGGATACAACGTACACCCAATCCGCGCTGCTTTTTCCGCCAATCCGCGCGCGCACACTGTGTACTTGATCGGGAGGCCAAAATCTCAGTCGCCGTTTTCCGTGATCTTCGACGGTTCATCCCAGGTAAATCATCGGCATGGAGATGGCGGAGACGCAGGTGGCGGTCGCCGTCACCGCTTGACGCACGAGACCCTCGCCCCACCCGCTGGGTGGGCGGCGAGGGACCCGACCGGACGGAGGCTGTGTGCAGACTGAGCCGCCGGCCGGTGGGTGGCGGCAGTTGGCTATCTTTACCCTCCCGGGAGCGTTTCCGCGAGGGATCCCGAGCGACCCGCGCGGTTCCGGCCGCGTTCCCGCGTCCTCTTCGCAGACGGGAGAAGTGCGCGGCCGAGAAGAAGCAGACGCCCTCGCAGCATGCGCCCACAACCATATCACGCGCCCGGCGACGCGTGCTCCGTCTCGGCCTCCGCCCCGGCCTCCGCCTCGGCTCGCGGGCGTCTGTGGCGGCTCTCCCCCGCGACGACCGGCGCGCGGACCAGCGACAGCCGCAGGAGCATGGACCGCGACGGAGACTACCGCGCGCTGGCCACGCCGCTGGCCACCGACAGGGACCGCCGGCGCTCGTTCGCGCTCTCGGGCTCGTTCGCGTCCTCGGCCTCCAGCGACGCGTACCACTCGCGCAGCCACTCGCACGCGCTGTCGGCCATCCTGGGCGGCCTACCGCCCTCCGCGCCGGCGCTTGGAGGCCCCACGCGTGTGTCGGCATCCGCGACGTCCCTGTCGCCGGCGACGGCGTCGCTCAGCCAGTGGCGGCGCACGTCGGGCAGCCTCGTGGTGCAGCTGACGGCGGCGGGCGACGGCGACAAGGACAAGGAGACGGGCGAGGCGCTCGGCCGCGCGTCCTCCTTGGACGACGACTGGGACGCGCCGCGCTCGCGCCGCCCGAGACGCCGCCGCCTCGCGCGCAAGCTGGCGTGGTGGGGTGCGGCGCTCGCGCTGTACCTGGCGCTCTTCTGCCTCGCGTTCGTGCTGCCGGCGCCGCTGCAGCCGCTCGCGCCGGTCGTCGGCGGGTCCCTGCTCAGCGTGCTCGCCTCGCTCTTCGTGTGCCTCTCGCACTTGCTGGGGCGGTCGACGCCCGCGCCTCGGCCGTCGACTGCCAGCAGCCCGGCGGCGAGCCGAGCGGTGGACGCGGCCGACTGCCGGTACCCGAACCAGCTGCTCGTGCACGTGGCCGTATGCGAGCTGGGCCTCGGCCTGCTCGCGCTCGTGCACGTCTTCCGCTACTGCAGCGTGGACGGCGCGGCCGTCACGTGCCGCGCCATGAGCTCCCGCGCCTGCAGCGCGTCGGTGGCGCTCGAGATGTTCCTGCTGCTCGCTAGCGTCGGCTGGTTCGGCGCCGCCATCGTGCACCTGTTCGTGTCGGTCTCGAACCCGTTCGCCAACTACCGCGCGCAGCTCCGCGTGTACCACGCGGCGGTCTGGTCGTGCTCGGCGCTGCTGGCCGTGCTCGTGCCCGTGGTGCTCTACTCGGACCGCTCGCAGGCCGCGTACGACATGACGCGGCCCGAGCTCTGCCGCGCCGTGGCGCTGTCGCTGCCCATGCTCCCGCGCGTGGCGGCCGACTCGACGCGCGACCGGGTCGTGGGCAACTGGCAGCGGCTCAACATGGCGTACTGGGGCGCCGTGTTCCTCGTGGTCGTGCTGCTCGTGGTCGCGGCGCAGGCCATCCTGGTGGTCGGTTGGTGGCGCTCGAACAGCGGCACGGTCATCGCGCTCAAGGCGCGGCGCCGCATGATGAAGCGCATGACGGTGTACGTGCACACGCTCAACGCGACGTGGCTCGCACTCCTGGTCACGTTCTTCGCCTTCCGCTCCGACTCACAAGCGCTCGCGCACGTGCCAGTGATGGACCGAGACGCCGCCGGCACGTACCGAGGCATGGACGCCATGAGCGCGGTGTTCTACTACTCGCTCGCGGCCAAGGGCTTCTTCACGTGCGTCGTCTGGGTCGCCGTCAACAAGCACGACCGGAACAGCAAAGCCTGCGTGCTGCGCGCGTGTCGGTGTGTGACGCAGTGGGTCTTGCGCTGCCTTCCGTGCTGCTTCCGCCGGGGTAGAATGTTGGAGCGTGACGCGGACGCTCTGACGGATGGACTGGACCCAGACATCGACAGCCGCGTCGCGACGGTTTGCTCCGGCGCGGCCGGCGATAACTTTCGCGAGTCGCTGGCTGCTCTAGAGGCCGCGAGTCCTCCGATTGCTGCGTCGGCCCCGATGGTCCGTGGCGAGCTGGCGTCCGCCTCCTCGTCCTCGTCCTCGTCGTCGTCCTACTCCTCGACGTACTCGTCTTCCGATCAGCGGGTCAAGTCGTGGGCGTCGGAGAACAACGAGACGCTCCAGCGCGAGATCATCTACTACACGGTCTGCGGCATCACCAAATCGATCCTGCGCGCGGCACAGCGGGCTCGAGAGGCCGAGGCGTCGTCCTCGGAGCAGCAGCTGCTGGTCGGCGCCGGCCGCGACTCGGCCTTCGCCAACAACCCGACGCTCGAGCACGTGCAGGCGCTGCGAGTTCAACAATCGCCGCGCGCATATTGTCTGCGCGGCCACGAGGTCCCTTCCGCTCGCACTCGCTCGACAAGCGACCAAGGCCGCCAGCTGGGCGGCGGGGACTGCGACGGCGACTCGGAGCGGATCCCGCGGCGCTTCTCCATGTACCCGGTCTCGCAGGTGCCGTTCGAGCTGTTCGAGTCGGAGATCGAGCTCCAGAGCCACGGAGCGACCGCGCTCGACAATGCCGAGCCGACCGAGCAGCCGTCGCCGTCGCCGCCATCAGTGACGGAGCCTCCGACGTCGGACCCGTTGGCGCTGTCGAGTCGGCGGCGGTCGGCGCTGTTTGCGTCGCGGCGGCTCTCGCTGACGAACCGCGAGGCTCGGAGCGCGTCGCTGTCGATGACGCTGCTGGACTCGGAGCCCAAGCCGAAGTTGTTCATGGACTTTGCGCCGCGCGCGTTCCGCGAGGTGCGGGAGGCCTTTGGGCTGTCGGAGGCGACGTATCTCGCGAGCTTCCGCTCGACGGCCAAGGAGCGCGTGAGCGCCGGCTCGAGCGGGGCCTTCATGTTCTTCACAGGCGACAATGCGCTGATCGTCAAGAGCATGCGCGCCAAGGAGTGCCGCGCGCTCGTGCGCATGGCGCCGGCGTACGCGGCGTACATCACGGCGCACCCGGCGTCGCGACTCATCCGCGTGTTCGGGTGCCACCGGCTGCGGCTGTACGGGCGCAGCTTCTACTTCGTCGTGATGGCCAACGTGTTGCACAGCGCGCACCACTGCCCGGCGGTCAGCGAGAAGTACGACATCAAGGGCTCGTGGGTCGACCGCCGCGCGCGCAGGCCGCAGCGGGGCGAGCGCGCCGAGTGCGCCGACTGCCACGCGCCGTTCACCGTCGGAGACTTTGGCTCGCGCCGGTCGGGCAGCAGCTCGCAGCGGCGACACGTCCACGTGGCGGACACGGTGCTCAAGGACCTGGACTTTGCGCGCGAGCTGCGGCTGTCGGAGACCGCGCGGCAGACGCTCGTGGCGCAGCTGTCGGCCGACAGCGCGTTCCTCAAGTCGATGGGCATTATGGACTACTCGCTGCTCATCGGCGTACACTCGTGCCGGTTCGGAGGGGACGCGGCGGCGGTAACCAGTCTAGGAGAAGGCGGCAATGGTGGCGATGCAGCCGGCTGGCACCTGGCCCCGCTCGTGGGCGAGGCGGCTGCTCCCGGGGACGCCACGGAGGTGTACTTCGTGGGCATCATCGACATTCTGCAGGAATGGGACTGGGAGAAGAAGCTCGAGCGCGCCGGCAAGGTGCTGATCGGCAAGTCGTCGCGCGGCATCTCGGCCGTGGCCCCGCACTGGTACTGCCGGCGCTTCCAGGCGCGCGTCGCGCAGCTGCTGGTCGGCGGGCCACCGCCCGAGGAGCTGGCCGAGGAGCTGGCCGAGGTTGAGGAGGACCAAGCGTCCGAGGCACTGGCAGCGGGTCGGGCGGCCGGAGAAGAAGAGGACGAGGTCGCTGGCGACGGAGCCGACTTGGTCGCGTAGTGATGGACCGAGGGGTGGTGGTGAAGCGAGGTTGATCTGGTTGAAGCAGGTTTATGTTGGATATCGGAATGTACTAGATTAAGCCTGAACGTCGCGTTGCGACGAACGAAAGCCTCTCGATGGCTAGCTCCCTCTAGCATACGGGCTTGCACCGTGTGCGCTTGACTTCTCACGCACGCAAACATGAAGGCTCTCCTACCGATGCACCGGTCCACGCAGTAGGGGCACCAGACGAAGGCAGTTCGACACAGCCCTGTCAAAAAAGCGCGTGGATCAGCTCCCCGCTTGGTCAAACACGTCTTGTACTTGTCCTCGCGGCGCCCGGCATTCATTGCCGGCCGTGCTCGTCCAGCATTGCTGAGTAGGTCGGTTGTCACGCGTCGAGTGATGAACGAATAACCTTGATTCCCAATTTTAACCCGTCACGTCTCTCGCCACCATCGTGTGCACTGGCGTCACGGCTGATGGGCGAGAGACGGGACTTCAGTTTCGAGCTTGAGCCAGTTCGCGCTTCAGAAGTTCTGCCACAGATCACAGGCCTCCTCGGCATCCGTTCAGCTCCGCAGCAACTCGAACACCCCACGGTCCTTCATGTATAAACGCCCCGCTATCGATCCTAACGCCGCGCGCAACAGCCCTCAGCCCTCAGCCCCCCAGCCCTCAGTGATGCCGTTCAAGGAACGCTCGAGGAGCCGCCGACGTCGCAAGTCTGACCAGTCGGATTTTTTTCCTCTTTGCGGCGGCTTTGCGCGCTCGAAACCGGCGGGTCGTCGGTCGTGCGTGCAGCAGGCGAATATCCGTTGGCGCGGCGAAGGTGGATGACATGAACCCCTGGATCCAGATTGAACTGAACGTGTCCAGAAAGTCGTTTTTCTCACTTCGCCAAATTCGATTTTCATGAAATACCACTTTGGATCTCTGTCGTCAACACGAGGCCGAGGCCTCATCTTATTTTGAACTCAGTGTCCTCTGGATATTTCATACAGGTAGCTCGTCGTGCTTTGCTGTGCGAGAGCCGGCCGCCCATCTCCTTTGGCGCTCGTCCGGCATTGCGCTCGGTCGCTCGGTCGCTCGGCCGATGGCTCGCTCGGTCCGCACAGCCCAAGGCCAAAGGCTCTTCTTCGGCGTCCGTGTGGCCCTCGGAGCCCGGTCTGCTGCTCGGTTCTCCGTTCGTGCGCTCGTGGTCCCTCCCCTCTGGCCACCGCACTCCCCAACTTGCCGCGTGACCACCAGCTCCTCCAGCAGGACCCTCGGACCGCTATGCAAGTACTCCGCCCGCAGACCACGCTGCTGCTGGCGCTCGCGTCGCTCGCGACCGCGTCCGCCACGCAGCTCCAGGTCGTCAACAAGTGCGACGAGACCGTGCAGTTCTACGACAACTCGGCCACCGAGGCGCTCTCGCCCGGCGGCACCACCCAGCGCACGCTCGCCCAGGGCTTCCTCGGCATGTTCCGCAACGGCGTCAGCCCGCAGGCCACTCGTACGTGCGCTCGCCCTGCATCTCTGCAGTTCCTCGCCATTTCTAACGCTCGGGCGCGCTCGTGCAGTCGCCGAGTTCTCCATCACGGGCGGCTTCGTGTGGTACGACATCAGCATCATCCCCACCGGCCCCCTCAGCGGTGTAAGTGACGCACGACGTTTTGCTATTAGCGTGGCGGATCCCGACCGATCGGACACGGAGCTGACCACGCGTGTGCTCTCGAACAGCCCGAGTACTGCCCGGACCTGGAATCGTGCAAGACGCTGACGGGCGGCGTGGGCTACAACACGCCTATGTCGATCCAGACGAGCTGCGCGACCGTTACGTGCATGCAGGACGGCTGCACGGACGCGTACCAGTTCCCCAAGGACGACGGCAAGACCCACGCGTGCGCCGACACGGCCAGCGTCACGCTCACGTTCTGCCCCGGCGGCAGCGGCGGCTCCACGCCTGCGCCGTCGCCCACGACCAGCGCTCCCACACTGTCTCCCACGCCGTCCCCCACGCCGTCCCCCACGCCGTCCCCCACGCCGTCTCCCACGCCGTCCCCCACGCCGGAGCCGACCACGGAGGCGCCCACGCCGGAGCCGACTACGGAGGAGCCGACGCCGGAGCCGACGCCGGAGCCGACGACCGAAGAGCCGACCCCCGAGCCGACTCCCGAGCCGTCCGAGGCGTCATCGGCGTCCACGAGCGCTGACTCGGACCTGTACGAAGCCGTGAGCACCAACTCTTCGTCGTCGGCCTCGGTCGACTCCTCGGTCGACTCGTCCTTTGACTCGTCTGTCGATGCCTCAGCGAGCTACGGTGACGACGATGAGGTGGCTGGCGAGGCAGACGATGAAGACGACGACGTCGTCGAGGACACCCCCACCTCCAGTCCGCCGTCGTCGGTCTCGTCCGAGAGCACCAGGAGCACGACCAACATTTCGAGCAACAAGGGCAGCGGCAGCGCCGAGAAGACGACTACCAAGTCTTCGGGCGAAGAGGCGAAAACGACGGGTTACGTGGTCGGAGGCATCGGCGTCGCCGCCGTCATCGCGGCTGTCGCGGCTGTCGTCGTCGTGCGCAAGAAGAAGCAGGAGCTCGAGAACGACGAGCCCAAGATGTCCATCTATGCCACGGGCGACGGCCTCGTGACCCCGATCGACAACATCACGGTGCTGTAAACATTTGGTCCGCTGGTGGACCAGTGGTGGCGCCGCCGTCCCGGAGCGGACGGGTCGAGTATTGTGTAAGGCGTGCCAGGAGGCGACGCGCACCGTTGCTTGTTAGATGTGCATGTGTGTGCTGCCTCGCCAAAGGCCAAAGGCTTCAGAGCAGCGCACGATCTGATGAGCAGGATCGTTTTGGGACTCGACAGAGACAAGAGAATGCAATCTTCATCTTCGACACACTTGGCGTTCGCATTGGTGGAGACGGTGATGGCTCGAGGAGCTTGGCCTGATTCCGCCGCTATTTTTGCCCCACGGCCATCGACACACGCGCCAAAACTGACACAGCGCATTCGTCCGGATCGCTCCCGCGATTGCCAACGACGGACGCCACCAAACTCTCGGCATGGCGTGTGTCTCGGTCTCCAGCGATGCCAGTGACTCGGTCGAGTCGCTCACACCGCAGCCGTCGCCGCCACGCGAACCCATTGACATGAGCGCGCTCGAAGACCTGCGCGTGCTGCTGGAGCTGGACCCGGGAGCCGAGCGCGTCACTCTCCGCAGCAAGCAACTGACCGACGTGTCTGCTGAAATAGAGTTCCTTGGCGCACACTTCCCCCAGCTGCGGCACCTGGACTTGAGCGACAACGCACTCTCGTCCCTACCGGCGGGCGTAGGGCAGAAGCTGCCGAGGCTTGTCGCGCTGGACCTGTCCAACAACGCGGTCGTGTTCCCAAGCCCCGAGGCTCTCGCAGCCTCGCTTGGAGCCTGTGCTCGACTCAAGAGCCTCAGCGTGCCGCTCGTGGGTGGCGCCGAGGACGAACGGCGCTTGCTCGAGCTGCTTCCGGGTCTTCGGATCCTCAACGGCGTGCCTCTGTGTCAGTCCGGAGCACTTGAAGCAGATGCGAGCGCTGGAGCTTCCGGTCCGATCTCGCCACAAGCCAAGCGGGACCTGCGGCTGCGCTTCCAGGCGATGAAGCACGTGCATTCCCTCACAGATGAGGACTCGCAAAGCAGCAGCCACGGCGCAGGCGTCGTTGTGAGGCAAAGCCGCACACTCACGACGACGAAAGGCAACAGTAGCAGCGTGCGGCCGCGTGAGTTGCTCGCGAGCATCTCGGACGACCGCACGGACTGGCGAAAGCTGCTCAAGGGCAAGACGCTAGGCGCATCGACGACCTCAAGCTCCAAGCGCAGCGGGTCGTCGCTGATTGAGGCTGCGAGTCAGGCGCGGTCGATGCCTCCTCCTCCTCCTTCTTCTCCTTCGTCTCATGCCCAAGGCCAGTCGAAGACGCCATCGAGGCGGCAACGAGCCGAGCAGCACCTGCTGTCGACGGAGGCGTTCCTGGAGGAGCTCAAGAGCGTCGTCCGAGCGTTCCACGTGTGTGAAGCGGGCAAGAACGACGGCCACAGAGCGCAGGAGACGCTCGCCATGTTCGAGCAGCTCGACAAGCACGTCGAGCGACTCGCCGAGCAGCTCGGGGCCCAGGAGCGCGACGTTCTCACGCGAGCACTAGACGATTCGAGCCAGCAAGACGCTCGAGAATCGGTCCTGCGCACGCGGTGGAGTCTGCTGGAGTTGTGCGGCGCCTTTGGAGCTGAGAAAGCTAGCCAAGTCGACGGGAACCTCGGCAGCGCGTTGTCGCGGCTGCTGCGACTGCAGAAGGAGGTGCTCACGGCGCTCCAGGATGTGAAGAAGAGCACTCAGTCGTTGACCTTGCGGCCAAATGGGGATAAAGGAGCTGCAGTGACGACTCCAGCGACTAGGAAGGGAGCGAAGCAGTCGTCAGAGGCGACCCAGCAGCAGCTCAAGGTGCTCCTGGACGTGGCCGAGAGCCTCGAGAGCGATCTGGAGGGTCTGCAGCTGCAGTTCCAGCAGGAGAAGGCGCGGCGCGAGCTGTTGGAGCAGGAGAACACCGCGCTGAAGCGGCAGCTGCAGTCCGTCTCCCCCGTTGCTGTCGATAGTGGCAGCTCCAAAGCTCAGGCCAATTCAACCGGAGGAAATCCAAGCGCTACCAGCAAGTCTTCAACCTCTCAGCGCATCGACAAAGCCACGAAGGTGCCGCCAGCTCGATTGCGGCAGCGAAAGTCACTGCAAGACGACGCGAATGACCAAGTCCGAGCGGTGGAGCCAACATCCGATCATCCCAGTCGGGATCTCATGCTCGACGGTGCTGCGGACGCTCTAGAAGCCATGAAACCCTTGGCTCCGGCTCCACAAGCGTCGCTGTCGGTGCTGTCCTCTGCCCAGACCGCGATCGGAGTGCGCAGCCTGACGCTCAAGCAGCTTCTCGACCTTCTGCGCAGCATCCTTCAGTCCAAGAGCAAGAGCGATGCGCGGGGCCCCGCCAGTGGCGCGCCTCGCGAAACGCTGGAGCAGCACATGTACACGTACCTCAACACACGGTTCGGCCTGCCCAAGCTCATCGTGGACTACGCGAGCGCGATTTGGAAGGCCAGTGAGCAACTAGCGGCGCGAGACAACGAGGTCGCCGTCTTCCTGGCTTTGCTGCGCAACCACCTGGACGAGGGCTTTCTCTCCATCAAGCGCAAGCTGCAGCGCGCGCTCGCCGACTTGCTGCGCGCGTATCTGCAGTCCAAGCACCCGCTCAAGCCCGAGTCGGCAGTCACGGCGCTGGTCAAGGCGCGGCTAGGTGGCGTCATCTTCGAGGACGAGTGGACGGAACTGCTCACCTACCTCTACGAGCCGCAGGATGTGCGTCAAGACTGGTTTGGTGCGGTACTGACTGTGCGCTGCTGACCTGGGATGCTCTTGTTGCCATTCGATCAGAGCGCGGCGCTGCTTCGACTGGTCAAGAAGCGCAGCGAGGCCTTCCAGGCCAGTGTGAACCACCAGCGGCAGCGGCAGAAGGCGACCGCGAGTCGGCGCAAGAGCCCAGCTGCCATCCCGTACGCGCTGTTCGAGCACGTGCTGCTCACGTACCAGTTGCAGGGCCGACTCAAGCTGCTCGAGTCCTTCCGCGCCGAGTTTGACAAGCTCGATGTGGATCATGTCGGCATCCTGTCGAGGGTAGGAGCATTCACTGCACAACGACATCGATCTGGTCGATGCTGACTTTGATGGTCTGGATGGCGATGTGAGCGTAGGACGCGTTCGTTACGCTAGTCGGCCGCGTGGCTCCTTCCAAGGTGTGGACGTGACCCTCTTAAGAGCGCTGATCGAAGTCTCGTTGCTCACCATTGTGCCTGTGCGGCATGGCAGGTGGACGCCGATTTGCAGCTCGTGGAGACGCTGGACCCGTGCCACCACGACGTCGTCACGTTCTCCGACGCGGTCGCGGCGCTGCTGCCTGCTATCCGTGGTGGCAGCAAGCGGGGCAGGTGATGCATCGCACATATAATGAGGTACTGAATGGACGCAACAACAACAGCAACAAGTCTCCATCAATTCGAGAGACCAATGCTCTGTCTGTCTCGCAGTGTCCATTTGGTGCTTAGTATCCGAGCTCAAACACGTGCCAGAAGCGGTCGCTCTCGCTGCTCTGTCGCTCGATCGCGATGCCAACGCTGTCGCTTCCTCCTCCTGCGATGTCTGACAGTGGGAACAGCATGTCGGCATGGTGTCGTGACGCATTCACGATGCGTTGGACATCCAGCGAGCAATTCGCGCCAATCCAGGCAAAGCACTCCAGACGATGCGGAGCTGGTGACGATGGCCAGACGAGCAGGAACGCGTCCTGCGGAGTGAGGTCCTCGGCGTCGTATTGCTCGAGTCGTTCCCACTCTCCGTCCAAACCCTCCGCAAGCTCGTCGCTTCCCAGCGATTCGAGCACGAACAGCAGTGGTGCCTCCGAGTCGCCCCTCGCTCCATGGCTTTCGTCGTGAGTGCTCAGGGTGTCTTGAGGTGCGTCGGTGGTTATCGTTCGCTGTTTTCTGGCCACAACGTCGTCCAAATACCACTGTAACTCAGTCGCGTACTCGAACCGATCGCCGTCGCTTCCCTCTGGTCCACGAACGTCAACAATCCGCAGCGACGCGTCTCCATCGCTCGACGTGGTCACCATCGTTGTAGATCTGGCTTGAGCGACGGCAAAGGCCTTCACGCGCGCTGCGCTTTCAACCAGCCGTCTTGCAACCATCGCTCCATCTTCGATGTCGCACTTGGCGCCGGTCCAGACAACCACCGTTGCATCGCCTGGCCGCTGGAACACGAACGCGCCTTTGGACCAAAGCTCGGCCGCGACGCTGCTCTCGTCCGTCCAGCGATCGTCGACGTCGCCGCAGCGCTTGAGTACGAGCGTGCGCTGGTCATGACTCGCGTGCGGCGCGAGGCGGAAGAGGCCGTTCAATACGCGCGGGTCACTGCCGGTCGTGAGGAACCCGTCGAGGTCCCGTCCCCACTGGATGAGCTGGCACAGGAACGCCGCGTTCGGGCTTGAGATGGCTCGGCGCTGCTTGACGAATGTCATGGCGTCGCGGAACGCCATGGCACGGTCTACCATGACGAACGCGATCGCGACGGCGCAGCTTCGGGAGACGCCTTGGTGGCAGTGAACCAGCACCTTGGGTCCTGCGGCGAGGTGCTGCCGCTGTTCCTGGCGGCATTGGGCGATGAAAGGCACGAGCCGGAAGAGCAGGAACGGCGACAAGTCCTCGCGTGTGTCGTCGCGCAACGCCAGTCGGAGCCGAACGCGCTCGTCGTCCTCGTCGGTGTCCACGCCGCTGAGTTCGGCGCAGCAATCGATCACGTGTGTGATGCCGAGCGCGTCCAACGCCGCGCGGTCTTTGGCCACGCGCAGGTTGCTGACGAACAGGAAGTCGTCGAGGATTTCCGAGCAGACGTCGGCATGTTCGTCCAGCACGCGGGCCTTGCGGACGCTCTCGGGTTCAACGTAAAGGGACGAAGGCGGCCGAGCCGTGAGGATACCGCAGCCATCATCGCTCTTCCGCTCGGGAACCAGCGGGGCTGGCGATGAAGCCGACTCGGCGACGCCTCCACGAACGATGCAGTGGGCTGGCAGCTGGTCCAACTGCGTCACTGCCGGCAACGACAAACCAGCATCCGAGGGTGCTGACTGCTTGTGGAGGGGCTGGATCGAGTTGCTCGCGGTCTTGACAGCTGGAGGGTTGCTCGGCTTGCCGGTCGCCCGCGACGGTAGCACGCCAGCGAAGTCCGCGGTCCTTGACTGCGCCTGCCCCATGCCTGCCGCAGTCCGCTCGGTCGCGGCGGTTGGGCAAAGGGTGTCTGGGATCCCCGCGTCGCCCTCGCTCGCCTCTATTCTTGGCCAACAGGCGCTTCCACCTGCTCTTCGATCTCGCGGTATCCAATCCTCCCAACTGTGTACATGCCTACCCTACCTATTCTGCTACGCTACCATCCCTACAATGCGCGCGAGCCCTGCGGCGTCGCGGGTTCGTCGAGCTCCACGAACGACAGCGTCGGCGAGCTCGAGCGCGGCTTGTGCCAGTGCGCGGCCTCCCACTTGAGTGCGAGCGTGCGCCAGTGCCGCGCGACGATCGCCCCCAGCACGATGACCACGGCCGTGGCGCTCAGAGCCACCACGACGATCACCGCTGAGGAGTTGCTGTCCACTGCGGCGTTGCCATTGTTGCTAACCTGCTGCTCGCTCCCGGACTGGGAAGAGGCGGCGGCGGACGCCGTCGACCGCGCGTTGGTCGTCGTCTCGGCGTCGGACGCGACCGAGGACGAATTGGAGGCTGCGACGCCTTCGTCCGAGTCGAGGACGCTGCCGCTGCCGCTCGCCGATCCCAGCGGGACCCAGTCGCTGCTGCTGCTGCTGCTGCTGCTGCTGCTGCCGGACGCTGAAGCGGACGCGTCCGAGGGACAGAAGATGACCTCGAACGAGACGCCCGCGGCGCAGTTGTGTGTCTTGTCAGGCTGATCCGGGTACTGGTACGCGTCGTCGCAGCCGTCGGCCAGACACGAGAGCGTGCGGCAGACGCCTTCGGTCGGCCGGCTCGGCACGATGCGCATGGCCACGTTGAAGCCCTGGCCGCCCGTCACCTCCTTGCACTCGTCCAGGCTGCTGCAGGAGCCCGGCTGGCGGCCACAACGAGCAGTTGGTTGGTTAGCTGGCGTCCTCTGCGGGCCGTCGCAAGTGGCAAGCACGTACCCCGCCGAGCGGCCCAGCCGGGATGATGGAGATGTCGTACCACGTCCTGCTCCCGTCCACTGCGAACTCGGCCACTGCGCGCACCAGGACATGCACAAGAGCGTCACGCTGTCAGTCTCTGGAGCGTCGCGCCACGGCCACGATCAGCAGCAGGGCGGACGTACGCGTGGCGTCGTTGGTGACGCCCGCGCGGTAGGCCGCGTTGTCGCCGGCCGCGAGCTGCGTTGAGTAGGCCGCGCCCGAGGCGACCGCGCGGCTGGCGCTGCCGTCGTTCCACACGACGGCGTCCGCGCACTCGTTCACGAAGTGGATGGTCGTGGCCGTCGCCTCCGTCGTCTTCATCAGCATCAGTAGCAGCAGCAACAGCAGCAGCAGCAGAGAAGCCGCCGTCAGTCGACGCACCGGCATGACGAGCGCGTCCTGGTAAGCGGTGGCGAGCGTCCACTGGCCGGTGGGTGCGGGACGAGGCGCCGCGGGAAGAACAGCGAGTGGTGAGGCGCTGGGTCGCGGCATTGCGGGCGGAAGGACGCGGCGATCGGCGGGAGGACGCGCCCATCCATTTTCCCCCACGCACGGCCCATGTCACGCCATGGTCGAGTCTTCCTTGAAGGGCGTGGAGGAGGAGGGGGTACCGTTTAGAGGGTACGCGTGTACGGTAGGTAACGGCAGCCTTCGTTCCCTTGGAGCTGTTTTTGTCCAATCAGCCATCAATTAGTAAGGGTCGGTCATCGACGTATTCGAAAACACGATGTGCTGGACGCTTTTGTGAGCAATTAACGACACATCGGGTGTTGGAATAAGGCGTATCTCATGAGTAACCGCATCGGATACGTGAATGTAAACGGTTTAGGGTTGCAGAAAGTTACACGCCTTTTTTCCTGCACATCGTCATGAACTGTGGACTTTAGTTGGTGGCGCAAGTGCGGGTCAAAATGGCGTGCTGCTGCCTGCGATGGATTTCCGACGGACAGAACGAACGCGGCGGCCAGCCACTCGACATGGCTGCCGCATCCTTCTCGCATGCCTTGGGTTCTTTCGATGGAAGACAACGCCAATCGGCACCCGTTGAACACATCCTGGTTTTGCCAGTCAACACGGCTGTTGCGTTGCTGCCTCTCGCTCGACAAGTCGGCCGGCACAAAAGAAACACGCCAGCGACAAGCGAACGCACGGAGAACAACTGCAGCAGTTGCAGTCGCTCGCTCGATGCGCGCAAATGGGCACGAGCCACGAGTGGTGGAGTTGCTGTGAGGCAGCCAATTCGGTAGGCCGGGCGTGGTGCGAGCGTGGTGCGAGCGTGGTGCAAGCACTCCTGTGCTGCTGCATGAACCTCCGTGCAAGTCCCGGTCCTGACCGCAGTGCGCAAGAACCTTCATGAGGCTCTCTGCCGGCGCACAAGTCGCAGACACCTCCTCCTTCAACTCATGTCACTATCTGATCATCGTCACTCAAATGAATGTGTCGCGAAACAAGGTGAAACGCAAGATCAAAACGCGGTGATCACCAGTGCGCATCAACTTCATCCGCACTCAGAGACTCGGAAACCACCGACTGACTGAAGCAGATGGCCATGGCGACGGCGACCGCCCCGAGCGCGCTGGAGGTGCCGGTGATCGACGTCGGCCCGCTCATGGCGTGCGCGGATGACGCTGGCGTGGCGGCCGTGCTGCGCGAGGACAACCCGGCGCTGCGCGACGTGATCGACGGTGTGCGTGCGGCCGCGACCGAGTGGGGCTTCTTCTACATCGCGAACCACGGGCTGGGCGAGCCGCAGCTGCAGCGCTTCCAGGCCGCCATGCGCGCCTTCTTCGCGCTGCCCAAGAGCGCCAAGGACGCGCTGCGGCGGTCCGAGAGCAACTCGCGCGGCTACTTCGACAACGAGCTGACCAAGAACAGGCTCGACTGGAAGGAGGGTTTCGACTACGCCGGCCGCCAGGAGGACGGCCCGGCCGACGACAGCGTCTACCAACGTCTCGGCAGCGATCAGAACCAGTGGCCGGACGAGGACGTGCTGCCCGGCTTCCGCGCGACCATGACCGAGTACTTCACTGCGATGGAGCACATTTCGCGGCGCCTGATCCAGGTGTTCGCCGTCGCGCTCGGCGAGCGCGTCGACTTCTTCGACCAGTTCTTCCACCAAGAAGTGCAGCAGACGGACGACAAGGCAGCCAAGATCTCGGACAACACGAGCTTCTTGCGGCTGAACCACTACCCGGTGGCACCCGAGCCGGAGAAGACCATGGGTGTGTACCACCACACGGACGCCGGAGCGGTCACGGTGCTACTGCAGGACGACGAGGTGGCCTCGCTGCAGGCGTTCCACCGCGACTCGCAGCAGTGGGCACTCGTGCCGCCGCGCAAGGACACGTTCGTGATCAACATCGGCGACATGGTGCAGGTCTGGTCGAACGACAAGTTCGTGGCGCCGCTGCACCGCGTGCTCGCGAACGGCGCCAAGGACCGCTTCTCGGCGCCATTCTTCTACAACCCGTCCTACAGCGCGCTGGTGGAGCCCATCGTCGTGCGCGCGGGCGAGCAGGCGCACTACCGCGGCGTGAGCTGGCGCGAGTTCCGCCTCCGCCGCTTCCAGGGCGACTACGCCGAGCACGGCGAGGAGGTCCAGATCAGCCACTTCAAGCTCGACCACTAGCCCCATGGCGCGACAACGCCGCGCGTCTTGAATCAAGACGCTTGACCGGGGTGGCGAGCTCCTTTCTGTGAATACAATTGCGTTTCGGATTCGTTCACCTGGATTGGCATGACCGACAGCCAAGGCAGACGTCATTGGTGCTGACGCATCACCAGCATGCGGCCAATCACTCGCTTCAACGTGACCAGGTCACATTGAGACTCGACCACAGCAATGTGCGTATGAGTGGACCCATGTTCACGATCTTTCACATTGATCTTTCGTGCGAGAAGCCAACGGTCTCATTTGGTCTCTTCCCGTGCTCCACCCGCACTCACCGTTGCTTCCTTCTCCTCCTTCTCTCTCTCTTCGCCATGGTGAGTGCGGCGCCAGCGAACGTGTTGACGGTGCCCGTGGTGGACATTGGCGCGCTTATCGCGCTGCCGGACGACGCCAGCGTGGCCGCGGCGCTGCGCGAGGACAACCCGGTGTTCCGCGACGTGATCGCCGCGGTGCGTGACGCGGCGGCCGAGTGGGGCTTCTTCTACATTGAGAACCACGGGCTGGACGACAAGTACCTGGCGCACCTGTGGGCCACTACGCGCGCCTTCTTCGCGCTGCCCAAGGACGTCCGGGACACGATCCGACGCACGGAGGACAACCCACTCGGGTACTTCGACAGCGAGCTGACCAAGAACAAGCTGGACGCGAAGGAGGTGTTCGACTATGCCGGCCGCCAGCTCGACGGGCCGCGCGACGACAGCGTGTACGAGCGCCTCGGCGGTGAGCAGAACCAGTGGCTGGACGAGGACGTGCTGCCGGACTTCCGCGCCACGGTGCAGACCCACTTCTCCAAGGCGGAGCACATCGCTCGTCGCCTCATTCAAGTGTTCGCGGTCGCACTCGGCGAACACGTCGACTTCTTCGACCAGTTCTTCCACCAAGAAGTGCAGCAGGCGGACGTCACGGCGGCCAGGATCTCCAACAACTCGGGGCTCGTGCGCCTGAACCACTACCCAGTCGTGTCCGCGCCGGACAAGACCATGGGGGTGTACCACCACACGGACCCTGGCGCGCTCACGATCCTGCTGCAGGATGATGAGGTGGCCTCGCTGCAGGCGTTCCACCGCGGCGAGCAGCAATGGCACAATGTCCCGCCGCGCAAGGGGACGTTCGTGATCAACATCGGCGACATGGTGCAGCTGTGGTCGAACGACAAGTTCCTCGCGCCGGAGCACCGCGTGCTGGCCAGCAGTGCCAAGGGCCGCTTCTCCGTCCCCTTCTTCTACAATCCGTCCTACAGCGCCGTGGTGGAGCCCATCGTGGTGCGTGAGGGCGAGAAGCCGCACTACCGACCCGTGAGCTGGCGCGAGTTCACGCTCAGCCGCGCCAAGGGCAACTACGCCGACCTGGGCGAGGAGATCCAGCTGAACCAGTTCAAGCTCGAGTAGTGAGTGAGACGTGCCCAACTGCATAGGGACCGAATTTGCCAGAGGTAATGGAGTGTTTGGTGGTCCGTCCACACCGTTCAGGATGTTGTGCGTGGCGCTGTTGCCTCTCGGTGGACGCAAACATCGAGGGGAGGCGGATCCTTGCGAGCAGAAGATCGTTGACACGCATGCCCATCCAGAGGGAGCGCCCGCCCGAGTTGACAAGTGACGCGAACGAGAGTCGCCAAGTCAACTCTCCGGGCTCTCGGACCTCCTCCGGTCGTGCCCAATCGCCTGCGACCGCGAGCTCTCGTCATTCGGACACCAAGCCACTTGTCCATTTCGATGGCGATCATTCGCGGTCGAGAGCGTCGGGCTCTGGTAGAACCGGGGCGATCGATCCGATGGCGTGACCGACATTGGTCTCCGTCAACCTCGGATGGGATGCGGCGCGGCGGCGGTGAGTTGACCGGCTTGGTGTCGTCCTCCACATTTCCATTTGCTCCGAGCCGGCCGCCTCGCTACCTCCTCCGCTCCCTCCTCCCATCGTCCATCTCCAGCAATGGCACCCGCGACCTCGACCCCGAAGAGCGTCCTGGAGGTGCCGGTGATCGACGTCGGCCCGCTCGTCGCGCTGCAGGACGACGCCAGCGTGGCGGCGGTGCTGCGCGAGGACAACCCGGCGCTTGGCCCGATCATCTCGGCCGTGCGCGCGGCCGCGACCGAGTGGGGCTTCTTCTACATCGAGAACCACGGGCTGAGCGAGAAGCACCTGGCGCAGCTCCAGACGGATATGCGCGCCTTCTTCGAGCTGCCCAAGGAGGCCAAGAACACGCTGCGCCGAACGAGCACCAACTCGCGCGGGTACTACGACAGCGAGCTGACCAAGAACAAGCTCGACTGGAAGGAGGTGTTCGACTTTGCCGGCCGCCAGGAGGACGGCCCGGCCGACGACAGCGTCTACCAGCGCGTCCGAGACGACCAGAACCAGTGGCTCGATGAAGACGTGCTGCCCGGCTTCCGTGAGATTGTGCAGGGCCATTTCGACCGGATGGAGCACATTTCGCACCGCCTGGTCCAGGTGTTCGCCGTCGCGCTCGGCGAGCGCGTCGACTTCTTCGACCAGTTCTTCCACCAGGCGGTGAACCAGGGCGACGCCAAGGCGGCCAAGATCTCAGACAACATGAGCCTCATGCGGTTGAACCACTACCCGGTGGCACCCGAGCCGGAGAAGACCATGGGCGTGTACCACCACACGGACTTTGGCGCGCTCACGGTGCTACTGCAGGACGACGAGGTGGCCTCGCTCCAAGTGTTCCATCGCGGCGCGCAGCAGTGGACCCACGTGCCGCCGCGCAAGAACACGTTCGTGATCAACATCGGCGACATGATGCAGGTCTGGTCGAACGACAAGTTCCTCGCGCCGGAGCACCGCGTGCTGGCCAGCAGCGTTGGCGGCCGCTTCTCGGTCCCCTTCTTCTACCTGCCGTCCTACGAGGCCGAGGTGCGGCCCATCGTCGTGCGCGACGGCGAGCAGGCTCATTACCGGCCCATCCACTGGCGCAAGTTCTTCCTCGCCGCCATCGAGGGCAACTTCGCCGACCTCGGCACCGAGGACATCAACATCCGCCACTTCAAGATCGAGGAGGCGTAATTGCAAGCATACACGGCCAGCTTGCAAAGCCAATTGCCGTTCATGGGCTCGTCTCTTCAGTCAATCGTTGCAGAGCTTGACCAGCGAGAGCTCGCACATGTTCTCCTCGTACTTGTCCTCCGTCGTCAAGCCCATCCAGCCCTGCAGCGATGCCATCATGTGCTTGATCGCCATCCGAGAATAATGTGACCACACCAATTACAATTCACAGAGAACACGCTGCGTATCCACCATCACTCCTTTCAGTAGAGTGTTGGTAGATCGTCCATGTTCACAGTCAGTGTGGCATTTCCAGTCGGGTCGGTCTCTGCGTCGTCGGTCTCTCTCTCTCTCTCTCTCTCTCTCTCTCGGTGTCTGCAGGCGGCCGGCGGCATGTGGGCGAGCGTCCGCGTGCTGCTGTGGAAGAGCTGGCGCGTCAAGCAGCGCGAGAGCCGGCTGAACCGCGGGCGAACCGCGTGGCTCTTCCCAGCGCTCATCACGGACATTGTGCTGCCGCTGGCGCTCGTGCTGCTGCTCATCCGCAAGGTCTGCCTCTACAACGCCCAACTGGCGACGCCGAACTCCGTCTCGGTGATCGGCGCCGATGGTCTCGCGGCGGTGGACCTGCGGCGCCAGCTCGTGTGGAAGGCGAGTACGACGGCCTGGGGGCCGCACAAGCCCGCCAAGAAGCAGGCCGCGCTGCTGCTCACGGCGCTACCGCTGCTGCTGGCAGAGAGCAACCAGAGCCTCGCGGTCGTCGACCGGCAGGAAACGCGCGAGTTCATCTCGTTCCTCGACCGGTGCGGCCGTGCTCGTCGTCGATGAGGAGGAACTACAGACGGCAACCGCTCACTCTCTTGATGCGAACCAATGGCAGGGAGTTCCCTCCAGCGCGAAAGCTGGGCGTCGCCGACTTCTCGAGCCTGACGAAGCGCATCCCGTTCAGCGGCGGGTCGAACGAGGACGCGAACGAGTTGATCGTGGCGTTCCCGCAGCGGAGCGGCTTGGGGATCTACGCGGGCATTGACATCCGCCGCTCCGGGTCGGACCATGCGGCCGATTCGCCCATGGAGCTTGTGGCGGTGCTCTACCAGCAGAAGATCTCATCGCCAGAAGAGACGGCGGCCGAGGATCAGCTGCAGTTGTACTTCTCGGAGGATTTCCAGGTCAACGGCAGCGACAACACTAGGCACTTGCCGGCGATCCTGCCGTTCCAGATGGAGGTTAACCGGTTCCTGCAGGAGAGCACTGCGCCGACATCAGTGGGCTCGGGAACGAACGCGACGGTGCCGACCGGCCAGGTCGCTTGCCAAGCTGTCATGGACATGTTCGCGGTCAGTGGCTTGAGCTGGAGCAGCTTTGGCCCGGATTATCCGCTTGGCGAGACGCGGGATGAGTGCGTCCATACTGTGGACGGCAGTGCGCTCTCCACTGAAGTTAAGGTCTTCTTGGACCGTCTCGTCAAGAGGACATCGTCACCGGACGCGCTGGAGAACATGAACGTCATGGCGCTGAGCCCCCGGCCAAAAGCGACCGTCTCCGGACCGCTGGAGACCAACATCGTCTTCTACACGGCCTACCTGCTCCTGTGGCCGTATGTGCGCCTGGTGCGCGACATCGTCACGGAAAAGGAGAAGCAGCTGAAGGAGTACCTGATGATTATGGGCATTCCGTCCATGGCGCTGCTGCTCAGCTGGTTCCTGCTCTACTTCTTTGCGTCCATCGTCGTAGCTCTGATCGCCGTTTGGCTGCTCAGTGGCTCGATGTTCGCTGCGAGCCAAGCAAGTGGCGCGTTCTTCTTCCTGTTATTCATGACATTCGCGACGAGCATGCTCCTGTTCGGTGTGGCGATCACGCCCGTCTTCAGCCAGACCAAGACGGCGGCAGCCAGCGCGCCATTGATCTACCTGCTGCTGGGAGCCGGGACGGTCATTCGGTCGATGGTGAGCGAAGACACACTGGCGTCCTCGTCCGTCCTCAATTTCTTCGTGGGCAAGCTTGACACGGTCAGCTCGCCCGTCGTGTTCATGTCGTCGCTGCATCAAGTTCTCCAACTGGATGCCGCGACTGCATCGCTCCGTCCGGTCGTTTGGACTACCGTTGCCGGTCCGTGCAAGACGATGGTCGTGCAAAGCCTGGGATACCTCGTGTTGGGTTGGTACCTCGAGAACGTCTTCCCTCGAACCTACGGCGTGCAGCAGAAGTGGTATTTCATCTTCTTGCCGTCGTACTGGTTTCCGCGGTCGTATGACAGCAGCTCTGGACCGAATGGCGACGCAACGGAGATCATGCCGCTGGCAGACATGACACCGGACGAGTTTGATGAGCAAAGCGACGACACACTGCGGGAAGTGCCGCTGACGGAGTACATCCAGCACTTCAAGCCGATCTTGCTTGTGCACCGACTCGCGAAGCGGTATCCCAATGGTAAGGAGGCGCTCAAGGGCGTGTCCTTCGGGGTCAAGAAGGGCGAGATTTTTGGGCTGCTTGGCCCCAATGGCGCTGGCAAGAGCACCGCGCTGTCAATTCTGTGCGGCATGCTGGCACCAACGAGTGGCGACGCCTATGTCGGTGGCTTGCTGCGCGTCTCCGTGGATCCTGCAGCCATCCGCCGCAGCCTCAGCGTGTGCTTCCAGCAAAACATTCTGTTCGACGACCTGACGGTGTGGGAGCATCTCTCGCTGGTATGCTCGCTGAAGGAGAGCATGGGGATCAAGGCGGTGTCACAGGAGACATGGAGCAACAAGCTCAGCCAGTTCAGGCTCGACGAGAAACGCGATGCGCTGGCGAAAACCTTGTCGGGTGGGCAGAAGCGCAAGCTGTCGCTTGTGCTCGCGCTGCTCGACTCGGCGCGTGTAGTGCTGCTTGATGAGCCGACGGCGGGCATGGACCTCAAGGCGCGCTTGGACACGTGGGACGCGCTCAAGCGCGCGGTTCGCCATCGCGCGGTCATATTAACGACCCATTCGATGCACGAAGCGCAGGCGCTGTGCGAGAACATCGGCATTGTGGCGAACGGGAAGCTCAAGTGTTGCGGGTCCAGTCTGTTCCTCCAGGAGAAGTTCGGCGTCGGCTACAAGCTGACAATCGTGCACCACGACGCGTCTCGAGAGCGTCTCGTGATGAATGAGCGGACGAGCAAAATGCTCGCGCTTGTGAGGAAGCACGTCCCCAAGGCCACGGTCGTGAGCAACAACAAGTGGGAGACGCGTATGCAGCTGAAAGAGGGGAAGGAGTCGACCTTCTCGGCTCTGTTCGCTGAGCTGGAAGCAATGAAGCAGCAGCGGTCGATTAAGGGCTACGCGATCGCCGCCACGGACCTTGAAGACGTCTTCGTCGCCGTGACGGAGAGCGAAAGCGTATACTACCACGCGAAGGACGATGTTCCGCAGGAAGAAGGCGATATGGATGATGCGGCTCGCGAAAAGCTTAAGCGAGCTGAATCAATCAGTGGCGTCTCGAGCGATCTGCTTCGCGAGCCCGAGAGTTGGTGGAAGCAGGTGCTGATCCAGCTGCGCGCTCTAGTGGTAAAGCGCTGGAAGATGACGGTCCGAGACAGGAAGGCCGTGTTCGCGCAGTACGTGTGGCCGATTGCGCTGTTCGCGGTCCTCATGGCCGTCATCGAGCACCTGTTCTCTCTCGGCGGGACCATTGAAGTCTTGACGCGGCTTCCTCCCTCCGCCGCCGGCTCGTCACTGTTCATTGCGTCCTCGGCAGATGCCAGGAGCGCCGTGAAGGACGTGGTCTCCCACTTTGACCAGGCGGGCTCCTACCCGATTGTGTTCGACACGAACGTATCCACATGGGAGGGGATGATTGACGAGATCCTGGCGCGAAACGCCACCACCTTCTTCGCGGGCGTGTTCTTCTCCAGCGTCAACTGGACACTCGCGCCGGCTGCGCCAAGCTCTGCTGCTGGCCTTCCTGGCACTGAATACTCACTGTTCTACAATCAGACCGTGTCGAGGTCGCTTCCCGTGGCGCTCGAATGGGTATCGCAGGCGTTCTGCGAGGCTGCAGCCGAGAAGGCGCACCGCAGCGGTGATCAGTGCAGGCTGACCGTCAGCAAAGGCGTGTTCCCGCTGCTGACCAACATCAAGAAGGATGACCAGGCGAACGACGACCCGTCGGACAGCGTTCAGATGTGGCTAGACCCGGAGGAGGTCATCGTTATCCTCCGACGCATCATGGTGGCGTTCTACCTGCTCGTAACCATGAGCTCGATCGTGGCGTACTACGTGTCTCCGATCGTCAAGGAGAAGGAAAACGGCCTCAAGCGACTCCAGTACCTGCATATCGAGTCGACGGGGGGCGCATCGCTGCTTTACTGGACGTCCAACATGCTGTTCGACATGACGGGCTACGCGCTTGCGACCGCCGGGATCGTGGTGGTGCTCGCACTGTTCTCGGACTCGCTCTCGACCGCCATCATTGAGGCCTGGACGGTGTCTCTGGTGCTCTTCGGCTTCGCGATCCTCCCCTTCCTCTACCTGTTTTCGCTCGTGTTCGCCTCGCACTCGTCAGCACAGTCGTACATGTCGTACCTCTCGCTGTTCCAGCTCCTGGCCGCGTCGATCGTGTTTGCGCTGTCCATGTTTCCCACTTTGTGCGCTAGCGTCGACACGATCTCGCAGTACCTGCAAGTTCTCCCGCTCTTCACGTTCGGCATCGTGGTGCTGGACGTGGCGACGTACTCGTTGGCTCCGATCAGGAAGCAGTGTCTGGCTGGCTTTGCGTGGAATGTGCTGGACAACCCGATCGCGGACGCCGCCGACCCGACTGTATGGGACTGGGACGTCTCGGGCCGCAGCTTCTTCGTGATGGCAGCGTCGGCTATCGGCTACACAGCGCTTCTGCTCGTGCTGGACATGCAGCAAATGTACCCGACACTAGCGGCGCATCGTCTGCGGCAGGCGTGGGCAGCAGTCAAGCGGCTCGTTCTGTGCCGGTGGCGCAATGGGTACGACCAGGCAGCTGATGTGGCGGATGTTGCTGTCGGTGACGGTGATCGCGAGGCGCCAGATATGGTCCGCGTGCTTGGCGTGACCAAGGTGTTCAACGGAAGCAGTCGCAGCGCCACCCCGAGTGCCGAGACGGACGCTTCGCCGTCGCCAGCGCCAGTGGCAACACCGTCGTCGAGCTCCAAGGTGGTGGCGCTGAGCGATGTGAGCTTCGCGGTCGAGCAGCAGGACTGCGTCGCTCTATTGGGCGTCAATGGGTCCGGCAAGTCGACCATGTTTGAGATCCTGACGGCGGGGGTGGCACCGACGGCGGGCAAAGCGTTCATCGACACGTTTGACGTGACGGTCGAGCCGCAGCAGGCAGCGACGCGGTACGGCTACTGCCCTCAAGGCAACATTTTGTTCGGCGAGATGACCGTGCGGGAGCACCTGGAGCTGTTTTACCGCCTCCGCCGCAGCTACCGGCGCGCAGCCACGTCGTTGGCGCTGCCGCTCGAGCATGCCATCATCGACGCGCTGCTCGGCAAGCTCGACCTGGTGCCAGTGGCCAACACGTCAGCGGAGCACCTGAGCGGCGGCAACAAGCGCCGACTGATGCTGGCGCTCGCCCTGCTGAGCGACCACACGGCGCTGCTGCTCCTGGACGAGCCCTCTGCCGGTGTGGACGTGGTCGCGCGCCGGCTCATGTGGCGCGTGCTGCACGAGAAGCGCGAGAGCGCGCACCGCACGAGCTGCTTGTTCACGACACACAGCATGGAGGAGGCCGAGGCCGTGTGCGCGAACGCGGTCGTGCTGTTCAAGGGCAAGCTCGTGTGGACAGGCAGCATCCAGGACCTCAAGCAGCACGCCGCGCGCGGCATCTCCATCTCGGTGCGGCTCGACCCGCCGTCGGTCTGGCCGCCCGAGCGCGTGCAGCTGTACACGGACAAGCTGCGGCAGTGGCTCGCGGCTGGCGCGAGCGCCAGTCCCGCCATTGCCGTCGCGCTCCAGGACGGGGACATGCCCGTGAGTGAGCTGGACCGCGCCTGGCAGCAGTGCTACACGCATCTGCACTCGAGTGTCGGGCAGAACGACGGCGCGCTGGCTGCAGAGTCCAAGGTGCAAGGCCAGCGGTGGCTCTCTGCGCTGCGCTCGCGCCTCGACCACTCGGAAGGCGGCGACGACGAGGCTGGCAGCGGCGTCATGGACCTGGTCGAGTTCGTCAAGCAGTGGCTACTGGTCGAGGCGTTCGTGCGGCTGGAGGTCGAGCTGTTCCAGGACAAGGTGACGAGTGCGTCCGGGTCGCCCGTCACGCCGGTGGCGCTCCAGGGCAGCGACGCGAGGAGCGGGAGCAGCACGAGCATCAGCGGCGCGTACGAGACCAACTGCTCGGATGCCTTCGGGCTCGCGGAGGTGTTCGCGTTGCTGGAAGAGCACAAGGCCGCGTTCGCCATCGCGCAGTACAGCGTGAGCGAGCTGTCGCTCGAGCGCGTGTTCGAGCAGTTCACGTGAAGCGGTGGGTAACTCGCGGGTCGCGACGCTTGGATCGAGGGCCGCCGCCTCGTTCCAGTCGTCGCGATCCTTTATATATCTGCTTGAGGCTTGCACTCTTGTGTCTGAAGCTTCGTGAGCGACTCTGGAGCGTTGTGGGGGCCTCCGGTGACCTCCAGACGACCATGGACGGGTTTGCGGCGGACATTGTGGCGCTGAACGAGCTGCTGGGCGAGCAGCACGACCACGAGGAGGGCGAGCAGCGTGCGGCGGCCCAGGCGATCACACCGTCGACGCTTGGCGCTGCGGCGGGGATCCCTCAGGGTGAGTGCGTCTTCCTCGCGCGTTGACTGCTCCTGGATGCGCTCAGCTAACTCGGTGGAGATGGCAGTCACGCGTCCGATCGGGCAGATCAAGGC
The DNA here is from genome assembly GCA_023338175.1 of Phytopythium delawarense. Taxonomy (NCBI): domain Eukaryota; phylum Oomycota; class Peronosporomycetes; order Pythiales; family Pythiaceae; genus Phytopythium; species Phytopythium delawarense. The sequence continues at coordinate 28,880 of JAADYF010000011.1, forward strand.
GGCGGACCCCAAGGCGATCTGGCAGCCGGAGGAGGTGCCGAGCGACGACGAGGACGACGACGCCTTCGAGACGCGGGCGCGGCCCAAGTGCGTGGACGCTTTGCTCGACTCTCGCGCGTCATGACGGACAGAGACTGACTGACGGAGTGTCTGGCAGGTTCGAGATCCTGTACAAGCAGAGCGTCATGACGGAGGACGTGTTCCTGGGGCTGGGCGACAAGGACCCGTCGTCCGCCCACTGCGAGGCCATGGTCGTGCGCATCCAGTGCCCGCGGCACCGCCTCGAGGACATTGAGCTGGACGTCAAGAGCCACAAGCTGCTGCTCCAGTCGCCCTCTCTGTACGTGCGTCTAGCCTCCCCTGTTGCCCCAGCGACTCGCAAACTAACCACCGGGCGTGTCTCTCTCGCAGGAAGCTCGTGCTGTACCTGCCGCACCCCGTGAGGCACCAGGATGGACGCGCCAAGTGGGACGCGGCCGCTCACGAGCTCTCCGTGACGCTCCCCATTATCCGCGAGGAGTGGTGACCAGGAAGAGCTTGACCACGTTGAAGTGCGTCTACATTCGTAAATAAAGCATCCTTGCAGACCTCCTCTGCAATATTTCATCACATTGGAGTACATCATGCTAATTTCTCCGGTTCGGTCGTGCGAGCCGGTCCAGTCGTACCCCGGACCGTAACCGCTCTCATCCCGGGCGACCAGTCGTTTCGAGGCGCCAGCCACTCGTGACTTCGCTCTGGTATACCGTCGGCAGCCCCTGCATCGTCAGCTCAGTGTTCAATTCGTCGAGTGGCAGTCGGATCATCGAGTCGGCGGCGAACGAGACGAGCGCTCTGTCGAGAGATCGGGCGCTGTGAGTGTCGCTTGTCGAGTGTCGAAAGTCCATGTGAGTGCCATTGTATCTGTATGTGTGTGCGTGTGCGTGCATCGGGAGAACGCAGTGATTGCGAAAAATGTATGTCGCCGCCCCAGACAGTATGAACTCTTTTGTTATGTTGAGTGCATTACTCCACCGGGTTTTTAACAGGACTCGGTCTGAGCGTTCCCCATTCCTCTCTACTGCATTCGTCTGTGTTGTTGCGTGTGCGTGTGTGCGTGTGTGCGTGTGTGCGTGTGTGGATTGCTGAGTGTGATGATGACATTATATACCCAGCTCGCTTCGAGTACATTCGATGAAGAGACTTGATTCCGAGGGGTCACTCCCTCTTGGCTGATCACTACAGCGTCTACATGTCTGCATGCAGTGCTTGCCGTCTCTCACGGCTTGCTGCTTGTGCTTGTGTTTGTATGTTGCGGCTCCGAGTATGGTGATGACCAAACTTATCCCTGTCCGACGGCACTCAAAGGAACGCATTCCTTGCCAACGTGGAGATAAACCAGTGTAACTTTGAATTTCGGCTGAATACTCGCCGCTTGCAGCTCGGGCACTTGGTCCTCGGCCGCCTGCATGTTTGCCGTCCGCGTCGAATGGAATGAGGAGCACAACAGGTGAGACCGCGAGCTCCGTTTTGGAATATCGCGGTCATAATCAAAAGATCCAGTGACTTCATAGTTATCTGACCATTCGACATCTCCAACTTGTCCATACGTGCATGTTGTGGTCCATGTGGTTGAAAGCCATGACTGCTTCAACATGCGGCGTACGCCATCTTTGCAAACCTGCTGCGGTTGACTCCTGTAATGTGTCTTGTGCTGGGAGGGCAAGTGAGAGCATAGCAGACTCGTCTGGCACGGACTGCGTTCGAAACAGCCATCTCATTCTTCGAGAGGGCAGTCGTGTTGCTACTGAGGACCGCATGAGATTGCCAATTGCCTCATGCGGCAAATTGGACGTCAAGCAGCGCGTGGTGCTGTGGCGCAGCAATGTAACCAGTGACCAGTGTACCCTGTAACCAGTCGTACCCCGATTTTAGGCGCCGGAATGACTGGCCCCAACCTTCATTCCTATTGACCAAACGTTGCGATTAACCGCTGAAAATGGTACGTGTTAAACGTTTCGCCAACATCAGTATGCATCTTGATTTTGGCCAGCCTGTGTCAAATTGAATCCAACCGATAATATATCTCCTTTTGGCAAATGTGTTGATCGACACCACCTTCCGGAAAATCCCTCCCAAATAAATGAGATGCGCGCCACCCTTCCCCTCCCCCAGTAAATTCCTCCTGTAAAAGCCCAGCAGAGGCGGATACGTCGACGTTGGCGGCCACTTGGAGCACCAGCACGCAGAAGCAAGCTACTCGACGCCCGACGTACGTGAGGCACCAACAAGCGCGAGGCGATGGCGGCGAGAGCAGGAGCGAGAGCAGGGGCGAGCGCCGGCGCCAAGAAGTGGCTGGCGTCGCTCTTCGGCGAGGGCGGAGAGGCGGCCGCAGCGTCCGCGCACGCGACGCCCAAGTCGGTCGCCAAGGAGCGGCTGCAGATCATCCTGGCGCACCAGCGCGGCAGTCAGGTGCTCGCGGGCGTGGACCTGCAGGCGCTGCAGCAGGAGCTGCTCGAGTGCGTGCAGCGCCACATCCGCGTCGCCAACGGCGCCAACATCAACATTGCGGGTGGGTGGCGACTGGGTGTGACCGATCGGGCGGTTGGCGGTATCTTGCGGACTGACGCGGCGATCTTGATGCGGGTGCGGCAGTCAAGCAGGAGGGACAGCTCGACATATTCGAGATGCAGGTGCCGGTGGACGCGCAGACGGCGGCCGCGACGGCGGCTTCGCAGGCCCAGCAGCAGCCGCGGTGAAGGGGAATGCCCGTCCGACAGTAGACCAGGCAGACTGACCGGGCTCAAGAGAGATAGAGACTTCCAGGCTGCTTGCTCGCTCGCTCATGAGATGCATCGACTGCGCTTCCTCGCTCGGTGCGGATAGTTGTTGGTCGTTCTCGTGCTCTGCAAATGCAAGTTCGTGTTGTGGATCGAGTGGTTGGTGCTTGCGCGAGGGCTTCATCGGCATCATTCCCATTCAACAGTTCACGCCGGGGACGTCCCCTCACCGCGGTCGGCGGCTAGTACGGATAGTAGTCATCGAACGGCAGCACTTCGACGTGGCTGATGCTGTCGAACAGCCACGTGACGCGCACGATCGGGATCTGGTACTGCTGCCACCGTGTCTTGGCGACCCACGACGGCAGCGACTTGGACACGACGCCGATCGACGTCTTGCGCGAGCGCTCATCAGTAGACAGGGCGTCAAACTCGTGCGACCAATTCATGATGCCACCAAACGTCTCGACGACCGACCGCACGGACTGCAGCTGGTACTCGAACTCCTCGTCCTGGCACAGCATCACAAAGCGGAACATGTTGAAGATATCGTTGCGCCGCCCAGTTTGAGCGCGTCGCAGACGACTCTCGCGGGGTTTGCCCATTGCGTCGCTGTACATGTCGCCCTCCATCTCGAACGGCTCCTCCGGCAGCCACTTCCCAGCCGAAAGACTGTCGATCACCCACTTGACATCCACAACGAACGCACCCTCGGCCAGAGCTTGCATGTACTTGGCAGTGCGCTTGCAGCGCAACCCTGGGAGGTCCAGTACTTCTCCGTCAGCGCTCGTGAATGGAGGTGGGACTGCCTTTGTGATGAGGTGGGTCACTGACGACACCTCGGCACCAGTCTTGCGGTTGCGCTTCGAGTCGAAATGACGCCCGAACCGACCCCCAAGGCGCACACACGCCTCCATGATGAGCTTCGCCTCTTCCTTCGACAGATCCGTTCCAACGAGCACGAACGAGCGTTCTCCCTCCGGATTCTTGCTCGTTATGGGAGTGCTGCCATTGCTGCTGGCAGGTAGCGGAGGGCGAGTCAGAAGTGCTGGTTCCTTGGCAACGACTTGAGGTGGTGTCGCTGCGACTGTCCGCATCATTGCTGCATTTAAGATCCCGTTGCGTATCCGTCGAGGTGATGCGGTAGCACCACTGGTGTTAGGATCACAGCTGGTCGCCAAGGCGGCGGCAGCGGCAGACGACGGCTTCTGGTCGTGAAGTTGCTGAGCTTGGAAAGCCTTGATGGCCCCCTCGAAGTCTTGACTGACCCTCTTTGCCGACTTCTTGACTCGTTCTGCGGCTCGCAGGGCTTGATCAGCCCGGACTGTTGCTGAGGATGCCGCATGCATTGTCGGTGCATCCTGCATCTCAATTGGTACTGGAGGCTTGGACTCCAGTTCATCTCCCTCGCCCAGTGCCACCTGGCTATCCGGCACAAATACCCTGGTATCATCACTCGCCATCTCGAGTTGTGACGTTTCGACACGAATCCGAGGTGCACCTTCACCGTCACTCGACTGCGAACTGGGCACGCGTATTCGCTTGCGACTACGCTGAGGTTCGTTTGGTTGTTGGGTATCGATTGGGGACGATGCGCTGGCGAGGTCGAGACGGCGTTTCGCCAATCGCGCCCGTAGCCATTCGTCAGCGTCAACAGTACCGTCATCCTCGCCTTCATCCTCGTCGTCGTCCACACGCCGAGACTTCCGGTGGCTGGATACTAACTGGTCAAACGCGCTCATGTGCGTTGAAGACAGCAAATCTGGCGAGTCCATAGCGGCGGCAGATAGAGGGAATTGCGTCTGCGTATCGCCCTTGGCCTCGCGGCCGTCTTCGTCGCTGCCTTCCAGGCTTGATCGTGGGAACCGCGGGAATATATTGCTGGTCCGTGATCGAAGGAAGCTCGTCATGGGCGACGCATCACCTTCATCAAGGTTCTTGTCCCGTCGAGCCCGCTCCCACTGATTCAGCGCCTCGCGCTGCTTGTTGATCCGCTCCAAGTAGCTGTCGATGTCCTGAGTGTGAAGAAGGGCACTGCTACCCGCCTGCGAGACATCTTCAACTGAAGAGACGGCCGAGTCTTCCGAAAAGTAGCCACTCCCGTGTTCGCCACGGCGCCTGCTTGCATCACTTTCGTACTCTTCGGCTGATGCTGGGGTTCGAACACGTCCATTAGACGAGATCAACACCCCTTCAAGGCACAAATACGATCATTGTGAGGCTTACCATTCTCCAACGAGCATGACTCCGCTGCAACCGCCAGTCTTCGCTTCGCTTTCCCTCTCCGCCTTGTTCGTTGTCCAGTTCCGTTGCTCGAAGGCGCCGCATCGCCGCTAGTCGTAGCCTGCTCGCTTGCGCCATAGTTGTCTGGCAGGTCACTACTCGAGCTCTTGGAGCGCCCCATCGGCGATGGGTGGAAGTAGTAAGGCTGGTCGATGCGCATTTGCTGCCGAATGCCGTGCGTGTCGACGTTCCACTTGTTGTTCGCCACTCGCCCTCGGTTCTGCATCGACATTGGCAGCGCGACGCCCTCATTCCCTGCCGCTCCATTCTGCCCGCGTTGCGGCGTCAAAGCCCCCGTCGATCCGCTGGCACTAACGTGGTGAGTCGGCGCAACGGGCGACAGATGCGAGCCGGCCGACGCGCGCTGCAGTGCCTTGTCCGTGTCCGCGACTGTGATCGGCGCCTCGTGGCACGTCGGGTCGCCCAGGTGCTCGATCTCCGTCTCCACCGTCTTCCAGGCCGCGAGGATGCTCTCGAGGAACTGGTTGCGCGTGATCTCGCTCGGACGCGTCGGCAGTCGGCACGTGGGGCAGTACGAGTTGTTCTTGCGCAGGTGCAGGAAGATGCACTCGCGGCAGAAGTTGTGCTTGCAGTCCAGGCACTGCGGGTCTTCAAAGATGCGCGCGCTGCACACCACGACCGAGCGTCGCATCCAGCGTTAGTTGGCCCCGCGATACTGATACCAAGCCCGGCACGGCACGGTGCCGGTCCTCGCCACGAGCCTCACCAGAGCACGCAGCACAGCTGCTCACGGATCTGGCGCACGGCCTCCTGCCGCGTCGCCGACAGCAGCTCCATCACCGCGCGCGCCTGTACTTCCTTCCTCCGCTGGATGCCGATGATGCTGATGCGCTTGTCCAGCGATGCAGGCGTCGCGGACTCCGCCTCGGCTGGGGCGGAGGCGTGTCGACCGCCCAAAGCGCGCACTTTCCGATGCAAAGACCGAAATAAAGCTCTCGTTGGTGAGGGTGGGCGACGCAAGGGAAACTAATGACACTGTATCGAGGGAGTGGCACTGAAACGAGTGAGTGGACAAAGGGCTCCCTTATGTTGCGCAACATTGCGAGAGGACACTCTCCAACTTGGAGAGTCCATGCAATGCTGCATCGTATCGGAGCATCGATCGGTGAGCCATCTTCTTTCTGGCCGCACATGTGTGTGGAACCAGTCTCGTGACACAGCAGGCCGTCTCCTGCTCAGCCGATGCACGGAAACGCCGCCGTGATCGAGTTTCCAGGAGAGAACGAATAACAATTTCCAATTCGAACAGAGCCATCACAGTTCAAAGCTGTTGACAGTGCTTTGCGATTGATCAGTGTGGGCACACGGATTGCCAGTGCTCAAAGCAGCAAGCGGCGCTCAGAACGCGAGGTAGATGTGAATAGGATGGAATATGGAGACGCGGTAGTTTATTTACATTTAGATCAAAACCCGAAGGAGAGACGACAGCCACGTTCTGTTATGTGAGCGGGAGCGGACACAACACACACCCGCTCGCCCGCTTAGGCCGTCAGGAGGTTCGAGACGGTGGCGTCGAGCCACGAGGTGACCTGCGACGCCGCGACCGACTCGACCGAGAAGTCGAAGTCGTTCTCGCCGATCTCAAGGATCTTGATGGCACCCGTGCTGTTGTCGATGATGATCACGTACGTGACGGTGGTGTCCGAGGGGCGGGCACCATAGTTGTCGCCGCCGGGCGACGGCTCGCCGTCGTAGAAGTAGTAGTGCGTCGACACCTCGTCCTGGTCCGTGTTCGTCTCGATCACCTCGGCAATGTCGAGCTCACCACAGCCGCCGACCGAACCAGAGCCACGGCAGTTGCAGCCGTACTGGTTCGCGCGCACGACCTGCGCGTTCAGCATCCACACAGCCGGGCGGTTGACAGTCGAGCCCGTCGGCATCTTGAGCTTGGTCACAAACATCTTCATGCCGCCGTCCCAGCCATGGTAGCCAAGGTCGTCGTAGTAGCCGTCGCACGGGTTCGTGGTGTTGCAGATGTCGCCCGTCATGATGTTCACCTCGACACCAGTCGACACACCCGGGCCACCGCCCGTCACCGAAGGGTCCGAGGCGTCCGCGAGCGAACCGTTGAAAGTCGTCGACTCAGTCGCCGTCGAGGCACCATCGGCGCTGGCGTAGCCCTGCGGGCTCGAGTCGGCTCCAGTGTAGTCGATGTTCAGGTTGTTCATGAACACCATGTTGTCCTGGGTCTGGTTCTCGGCGCTGTAGGCCGACACCTTGGTCCAGTCGCTTCCCGACGAGCCGTTGAACACGGCAATGTTGTAGATCTCCATGGGGCCACGGAAGACCATGGTCACCTCCTCACTGAGCGGACCGACGGGGTCCGTGACCGTGACGTCCTCCGTCGTACACGACGACATCTCCGTCACGCGGCCGTAGGTTCCCGTGGCGCTGCCAGCGTCCGTGCCCTCGTACGAGTAGCTGTAGTTGATGGTCGCGTCCGAGAACGTCGCGCTGGTGGCGCCGCTCGTACTGGAGGTCGGCGTCGTCGTCGTCGTCGTCGTCGTGGACGCAGAGGCGTCAGCAGTCGCGACAGTGCCGACATCGTAGTCGCTCGCGACATCCGCCTCCGTGTACGTCGCGGGGGCGCTCGTAGTGGCAGCAGGCGCACTCGTAGTGGCAGCGGGCGCGCTCGTAGTGGCAGCAGGAGCAGACGTCGTCGAGGATGACGAGGCCGAAGCCGAGGAGCCGCTCGGGCAGAACGTGACCGTCATGGAGATCGTGTCGGGGCACGAATGGGTCTTGGAGTCGTCCGTCGGGTACAAGTACGCGTCGGAGCACGTCTCCGACTCGCACGTGACGGTCGTGCAGGCCGAGACCGAGGAACTGCTGTCCGGTGCGATCGACATGGCCGTGTTGTATCCGGACTTGCCCGTCAGCTCTTTGCAGGCCTCGTAGGACGTGCAGCTGCCGGATCCGGGCGGGATGACGCTGATGTCGTACCAGATGGAGCCGCCCGACACGGCGAACTCGGCGAGCGTGGCCTCGTCGTCGGCGCCGTTGCGGAACATGCCGCTGAAGCCGGACGCGAGCGAGACGGAGGTGGAGGCGCCTGCCGCGAGCGACGTCGTGGCGCTGTTGTCGTACAGCGACACGGTCTCCGAGCAGCCGTTCTTGAACGTGACGGTCGTGGCGGAGGCGGCCTGCGCGCACAGGGCGGCGGCCAGCATGGCCGAGGAAGCGAACACGCGCACCATCTTGAGTCTGCTGTTGCAGTCGGACACAGTAGCAAGAGGAGCGGACGGAGGCGTATCCAGGCGGCGGAAGATTCAGGAGTGAGACTGGAGGAGCGCGGTCGGCGACCGAGAGGCAGAGAGAGTGGGCGTGTCGCTTCTTATTGCTGTGGCCGGCCGTCGTCGAGCGAGAGGGGGCGGTACTGTGTGATTGCCAGCTTGCACATTCGTGCACAGCAGGCGTGGCTCGTCTCCTCTCAGTGTCTTACAGGAGCAGCCATCTGTTCCCTGTGATCCAAAGGCAAATCCGGCGCGGCGGGCGACCAGCAACAGCTGGCGGGCACGCGAGCCTCGTCCTCGAGGATAGCGCCAGGGTTTGCGCGCTTCCGTCCCGCGACGTTGACAGCTGTCGTCTGGTCGCGCGGGTGTCACGTCAAGAGCTGAACGGTACGGTATGCGACCATACTCAATTCAAGACGTTGCGGTGTTTGACGCCAACGCTAAACTGTCGGTGCTGAAAAATCTTTCTAGCCGATCCCAGGCTATCCAGCCATAATATCATATTCAAATCAATATCTATTGTAGCAGAGCTCTCACATATACATACATCAATATCAAATTACACATCCACCAAATATATTAAAAATTGGAGGTCTTTGAACCGAACACTTGTCGTTCCGTCTGCTTCCAAAGCACCCTCAACCAGCAACCTGTTTCGAGCGAGCTCCTGTTGCAGAGCAGCGCGGCAGGACCCGCCAAAGAGCAACCATCTGCCCAGCAAATGCATGGCCAAGTGCCGCCGGTATCACGTCTTCGCGCGCCATAAGTGCTTGCTGCAACTTGAGCGGCGCACATCTTGGCCACCATGACCCGAACTCAGATCACGCCATTTGCTCGCGGCAATGACCACGAGCGGATGATCTGGAGGGAGTCGCACGGCTGGGGCTGCCGCCGCGAGGATCGGGCGCGATCGGCAAGCCCCAGAGCCTTCAGCCAACTCTGTGCATCCGGAGGCATCGATCAGCAGAGGATTGCGTTCACGTGTAGCCACCGCCGCGCCGACCGACCAGGCTCGGCGCTGTCCTGGCGGTCGCCACCATCGCCTCACTGCCACGCCATCTTCCTCTGCTCGCGCGCGTGTTGTCCGCGACAAGCGGATGGTCGGAATGGGGGCGGATAGCGGGAGCGGGCGTCGCGTTGACGCCGATCGGTGGGCGACCGTCGCAGAGCGTGTTGGGTGGCAGACGCATGCGACCGCCGCGGTATCTCGGCGACACTAATGCGGCCGGCTGTCGAGCAAAATTCAATGGACGGAAGCATGGGGCGGACAGACAATGGATCGGTGGTCCGACCTGCGCGCGAGCACTGACGCTGTCCGACCTCTCGGTGCGCCAACACGCGGCTCCGGCCGACGCCGTCCAAGCCCACCGCTCCATGATTAACGACAGCACAAATGGAGCGCTTCGGGTCTACTCTGCGTCGTCGTAAAGTTGTCGTGTAAATGGATGTGAAGAAGACGAACCAACCACCTCCGTGTTTTAGCGCCAATATCCTCTCCAATCACCTCTGGCAACACGCTGACAAACGCCACCGACTGCTGAGAACGCCCATGGTATTCCTCTTCTCCACGATACTGCGACCGTATCGACAAATGAACTACTCAAGAGACGACTCCGTCCCGACAAGACACTCACACAGCTCGAGTCGGATGCCGGTCACGAGCACCGTCACCCACACCGAGCGACCTACGAGAGCAGGTTCTCGACGGTGGCGTCAAGCCAGGCCGAGACCGTGTCGGCCGTGACCGTGTCGACCGAGAAGTCGAAGTCGTTCTCGCCGATCTCGATGATCTTGATCACACCCGTGCCAGAGTTGTCCAGGATAGTCACGTACGTGACCGTCGAGTCCGAAGGGCGGGCACCATAGTTGTCGCCGCCGGGCGACGGCTCGCCGTCGTAGAAGTAGTAGTGCGTCGACACCTCGTCCTGGTCCGTGTTCGTCTCGATCACCTCGGCAATATCGAGCTCACCACAGCCGCCGACCGAACCAGAGCCACGGCAGTTGCAGCCGTACTGGCTGGCGCGCACGACCTGCGCGTTCAGCATCCAGATGGCCGGCAGGTTGGCTGTCGAGCCCGTCGGCATGCTCACCTTGGTCGCGAACATCTTCATGCCGCCGTCCCAGCCGTGGTAGCCGTAGTCGTCGTAGTAGCCGAGGCACGAGTCGTCGTCGGCGCACGAGGTGCCCGTCATGATGTTCACCTCGACGCCCGTCGTCACACCCGGGCCACCGCCCACCACCGTCGGGTCCGAGGCGTCAGCCAGAGTGCCACCGAAGATGGTCGATTCCGTGGCCGTCGAGGCACCGTCGACGCTAGCGAAACCCTGCGGGCTCGAGTCGGCTCCAGTGTAGTCGATGTTCATGTTGTTCATAAACACCATGTTGTCCTGCGTGCCGTCCGCGGCGCTGTACGAAGACACCTTGCTCCAGTCGCTTCCCGAGCCGGAGGCCGTGAACACGGCAATGTTGTAGATCTCCATGGGGCCACGGAAGACCATGGTCACCTCCTCGCTGAACGGGCCGATCGGGTCCGTGACCGTGACGTCCTCCGTCGTACACGACGACATCTCCGTCACGCGGCCGTAGGTTCCCGTGGCGCTGCCAGCGTTCGTGCCCTCGTACGAGTAGCTGTAGTTGATGGTCGCGTCCGAGAACGAGCCCGTCGAGCCGCTCGACGTGTTCGACGAAGTCGTCGAGGCAGACGTCGACAACGCAGCAGTCGAGCCGGTCGAGCCCGTGGCGGCCGACGAGGACGAGCTCGCCACCGCCTCAACGGTGCCGGCGACGTACGAGGTAGCCTCCGCGCCGACATCGGACGAGGCCGTGGTCGCGGCCGTAGTAGACACGGGTGCCGTGGTCGCGGCCTCCGTGGCGGCAGGCTCGGTCGTGGCAGGCGCGTCCGTCGTGGTCGCCGTGCTCGTGACCGTCGTGGTCGCCTCGGTGGCCGTGATGGTCACGTTGGAGCTCGACGAGCCGTCGCTGCCGCTCGGGCAGAAGACGACGGCGATCGGCAGCTCGTCCGGGCAGTTGCGCAGCTTGGAGCTGTCCTCCGGGTACAGGTAGGCGCCGTCGCAGCTCTCCGACTCGCACTCGATAGCCGAGCACTCGACGTTGACGGTCGTGTTGGACGACGCGGCCGACGTGTCGGGCGTGATGGACATGGGCACGTTGTAGCCCGTCTTGTTGGTGGCGGCCTGGCACGCGTCGTAGCTGTCGCAGCTGCCCGATCCGGGCGGCACGACGCTGATGGCGTACCACGACTTGCCGCCGCTGATGGCGAACTCGGCCAGCGTCGCCTGCTCGCTCTCGCCGTGGCGGAACATGCCGCTGAAGCCGCTGGCCAACGCGCGCGACGTGGAGCCGCCCGCTGCGATCACCTCGGTGCTGTTGTTGTCGTACAGGTCGATCTCGTACGAGCAGTCGTTCGTGAAGGACACGGCCGTGGTGGCCACCGTCACGGCCGCCGGGGCCGCGAGTGCCAGCGCCGCGCTCAACGCTAGGTACACGCGCACCATCCTGGTCGAGTAGTGGGTGCTCGTAGAGGAAATGGAGGGGAGGAGGGAGGATAGAATGCGGAGCACTCTATAGGCGTCTAGCGAGGTGTAATTCGCACGCGCTCGCAGTGGAGTCGATGGCGCAAATTCGGGAATGGCCTCCTGGAGCCGACCACATCGCGCGTCAAGCAGGCCGTCCGCTACACCAACAGCGTGTGTACGAGGGGCGATGAGGGGCACGCAAGGCCTGAGCGCCAAGCGGAGCGGCCATCGAGCGGCCAGGAGGCGGGGCGGATCAATTAGGATCCATGGCCGGCCTCCCAGAAACGAGCCGCCAGCGAAAGTGGACACGCCGATGAGAGGCATCCGGTTCGGGGTGGTCTCATTTGCACACTTGGCGAGCGGCTACATTCGCTACTCAACTGTGCGGCTACAAGGAGTCAGCACTTTTAGCTTGATAATTGTAATCTGAGCAAAATGATGTGACGTGAAACGAGTGCTCGCCAAGTGTGTGGTTATCTCAGGCGCCAGCCGGCCAAGTGGGGATCGAGCGTGCACACGGCCGTGACCAGGGCCTTGAATGGAGACTCTCGACGATCCCCTGCCGCGCCCGACGGGCTGTTTGTATGCGGCGCTCGCACCGAAGGAGCGAGGCGACTCGACGACGGCGACTGGAGACCGAGACACGCGCTGGGGCAATGGCAATGGACGTTGGACGCTGGAACGTGTGCTTTGCTTCTTGGCCTGGAACTCAACGCGACAGCCGTCATCGAACGACACCACGTGGTGGTGCAGTCAAGCGTGAAGCCGAACCTGGAGGTCTTGTCTGTGGCTCGACGAAGTGACCGTCGCGCACAAGGAGTGCACGAGGACGGACGACGTTGCGAGCTCGACGGGGTGCAAGCGCCGCCGTTCCAATCGATCGGACGGCGTGGAGACGAGGAAGCGACTCGACGGCAGTCCGATGTGTCATCTCCATGCTGGCTCGGGTCGTAGAGCGGTCGTACGTTCGAGGTTTACCTGTCTGTCGCCTCGGACGAGCCCGTGTACCCATGGAGTCCACCGGCCGATCCGCGACTGGCATGTCGACAATGCGACGATCGAGATCGTGCGCGACTCGTATGAAACGATAGCACGTGATCCACGATAGTAGCGGAGGCGCAGAACGTATCGGCGCGGAAGATTCGAGCTTGTGGCTCGGTGAAGCGGATGAAGCGGTCCATAGCGCAGCGGCAAACCAGTCGCGGCAATATCTCAGGGCCTCCTCTCGCCTTCGGTGAGCCGCTCTCCACCTCTTCTTGTTGGAGTCGCGGGGTTGCGTTCGGCTCCGAGGCGATCACTTTGCTCACACGTTAGCTCTCTCCTGGCCGATCGCGTGCCCAGGACTCTCGTCCGATCTGAGGGTCGGAGACTCATCATGCGACTCGGGTCCAGTGCAAACACCACGACGGTCAGCGACTGGCAGCATTGAGGACGTCGCGAATGCCGAGCATCACGACACGAGACGCCATTCTGTCGCTCTGAGTGACTCGACTGAAGGACTTGCGGACTCGACAGGCGACCATGACTTGAACCAAAACACGCACGCTGTATTCACCGCCTCCGTCTTCATCGCCGCCCTTCGTTCCCTCTCTCTACGCCCGCACGACATCCACTGCGCTCTAAATCCGCAGCTCCTCGATGCAGTACTCGGGCACGCCGTGGGCCTGCGGCAGCCGCACGCGAGCCGACAGGAAGTTGCTCAGCACGCTCTGCACCGACTCAAACTGGTCGCACGACCGCAGCTGCGCGTCCACGAGCTCACCGAGGCGCTCGACACCCGCGGCCACGGCCGGGTTCGACCCGGCCGCCATCACCAGCTGCGCTAGGTGCGCGTCAATCAGCGCGCCGATCCACAGGCACAGCTGCTCGGACGACAGCCGCGCAGCATCCGCCTCGTTGCCCACGAACGGCGCGAACGTCGGCGTGACCGCAGCCACCTTGGTCTTGCCCTTGTCCTTGTCGCCACGCTTCTTGTCTGTCTCGTGGTCCAGCAGCGTCCCCGCGAACGCGTACTTCTTGCACATGGTCAGCAGGAAGAGTACCTCGTGCAGCTGCAGCTCGCGGATCGCGTGGTGCAGGAACACACTGTTCGCAGGCAGCGCGAGCAGCGACACGATGAACCGCTCCGCCTCATCGCTCGAAATGCTCGCCTCCTCCGCCTTGCTGCCCGCCGCCTTGCGCTTCTTGGCCTTGCTCAGCTTGGCCGCGCCTTCGCTGTCCGTCGAGCGAACACTCAGGCGGATGAAGAACCGCAGCAGTCGCACGATCGCGCGCTCGTCTACGTCCGTGAGGTGGGAGATGGCGAGCTCCAGCAGCGACAACTGGTGGTGGCGGGCGAGCGTCGGCAGTAGCGCCGGCAGCGCACGCGCCGACACGCACTTGGTCGAGATCACCTCGCGCAGCGGTGTCCAGAGCGCCAGGTCTGGCGAGGCGACGCAGCGCTGGGCGACCGTCATGGCCACGCGGAACGACAGCTTTTGGTCCCCCGCACTGGTCTTGGCCTCCTTGTACTTCTTGAGGAAGTCGGCGGCAGTGCGGGTCACGAGTGGGTCGGCCAGCTCCGTGACAAGCTTCTGCTCTTTGGCGGTCGTACTCGTCTCCACCACGTTGGTCTTCCACGCGTCCGCGTCCGTCAGTAGCGCCGACTTATCGTCCGTGGCCACGTCATTCCACCACTTGGGCGTGAGCGACTCGGGCAGTACCGGCATCGGCTGCTCTACGGCGGTTGACACGCCGGCGCCCAGCACGCTCGACAGCGTCGAGTGCTTGTTCTTGACGGTCACAAGGAACACAGCGCGCTCGTAGACGGCCAGCACCATCTCGCCCTGCAGCGACGTGCGCAGCGCGAGCAGCTTGCCCGTCGTGCTGGGCTTGGACGTTATCTTCAGGCTTTGCTCCTCTGCGTCGGTGGAGGCCGCCTCGACCGTCGTCGACGCGACCGGGACGGCGAACTTGGCGTCCCAGCCAGTGAGCTGGTTCGGGTTTTGCGTCGACGCGACGACCAGGTAGCTGAAGGCGCCGACGTTGCAGGCGACCAATGGTGCCGAGGCATCCGAGGCCCCGTTGGCGGTGGTTAGCTTGCGTTTCTTGTTGCCGGCTTTGTCGCTGGCAGCGGCGGCTCCAAGTGTCGCGAGCTGCTGCGTGGACGCGACGAACAGCGAGAATCGCGGGCTGGCGGCGTTGCGCACGCCAAGGCGCAGCGCCTCCCACTTGCCGGAGGCCCACACGAGCGAGTATGAGAAGGTCTCGGCGTGGAAGGCGCACGCCGACAGCACGTCGCCCTCTGCGGCGGCGATCGAGTGGCGCAAGCTCTGGACGGCCGAGACGGAGGCGCTCTTGCCGGCCTTCTTGGCCAGGATCTGGTGCACCGCGAGCTCGAAGCGCCCGTCGGCGGCGCGCTGGGCCACCACAGACAGAAACAGCTTGCCCTTCATCGGGTTGCGCGGGTGGTCCGAGTGCAGCGCGGCCCACACGACGCGCGCTGCGGCGTCCTCGGCCACGGGCACAACGTCCAGCACGCGCGTGAGGTTCTCATCGAAGGCGGCGAACGCGCCGTCCGCGAACACGACAACCGCCTCCTCGGCCAGCTGCGGGTGCACCAGCACGACGTGCGCGCCGGCTGCGGCCGCCAGCGGCGCGCGCTTCCACTTGCTGGCGTCCTGGTCCGAGTTGCGCCAGCACACGACGGCTTCTCCCGCGGCCGCCGCCGCGCTCTTCTTGCCGCCGCTTTTGCGCGCCGCCTGCACGCCGAAGAGCACGCGAGAGACTGGGTGGCGCACGGCGCCCAGCGCCAGCGAGGGGCCCGCCGAGGCGCCGGCGCCGCGCACCGACCAGTGGTTGACGCACTTGCGCGCCTGTGAGTCGAACTCGAGCACCTCGCGCGGCGTCGTGACCAGCACGAGCCGCGCGCCGTCGCGGCCACCCGCGGACGCCGCCGCGTCCACCAGCGCGCCCGCCTCCTGCCGCCAGAGCGCCACCGACGGGTCGAACTCCATGCCGGTCGTCCCTGCAGCTAATGTAAGAGGCGATACAAAGTGTCGTTTGGTGCGGCTTGCGGCGACCGACTGACTGGCCGACGGCTGCCCACCCGCAACGGACGCGGTTTCTGCCAATCAGGGAGCGTTATGGTGGGTTTTTAGCCAATCATACATAGTTTTTGGGTAAAATGCCATTGCCTCGAGCGAGCTTCTAATATGATGAGAAACGGTACGATATAAAAAAGAGTAGCCATGTTTGGTGGTGGAGAGGTTGACCGCGTTGAAGTGACTTGTGTGGTCGCCCTACTGCGGGTCTCCGCGGTGGTTTGGGCCGCCCTACAGCCTTGTTGCTGTCACTGGTGGGTGGGTGTGCCCCACCATTGGAGTGCCAGTGTGCGAAGTGTCCGCCAGCCCTCCGAGGCACAACAGGAGTGGCCGTGACTTGTATTTATAGCTCGAGCGCCGAGGACTCGCGGTGCTCCCAGGCTTCACGCTGTGAAATTGACGACGGAGGATCAGTGGATCGACTCGGCAAGACTCGACTGGGACGTGCAGCCATGAGCGAGCGGCGAGCCGGCGAGCCGCTCGGCGACGTCTCGGGCGTCTTCCTGACCGAGGCGCGCGTCCAGTACGTCCACCCGCATGGTGTCGCTCTTGCAGGTTGTGCATCGGTTGACTGACAAGCGATAACTGGCACTGCTGCCGCGGTGGCAGTGATCCGAATGCGCTGGCGCAGCTGGCGCCGGTGGTCTCGGGCGTCTCGCAGATGGCGCAGTCGACGCTGCTGCTGCGCAAGCGCAAGGAGGCACGCGAGGTGGACGACGCGCTCGAGTTCATGAAGGAGGAGTTCCAGCAGCGCATGGACGCGTGCGACGCGCGCGCTAAAGAGCTGGCGCGCAAGCAGCGCGAGATGAAGGACCAGGTGGCGCGCTTCGACAAGTTCATCAAGGAGAACGACTCCAAGCGCACACGCGCCGAGCTCAAGAGCAAGAGCGAGCACCGACAGGCGGAGACCAGCGAGGCGCGTCGCAAGCAGCTCGCGTTGCAGCTCGACAAGGACCTACGCGAGCGCGAGGCCCTCGAGCGCTCGCGCGACACGCTGCTCAAGTACCGCCAATTTCTCGAGGCCGCCGTCGAGACGTCCGAGGGCGAGTACGAGGAGGTCGGCGACGTGCTCAACCGCCATGCCACGCTTGTGGACGCCAATCGCGACCTGAGGTCCCAGGTTCGCGCCGCCGAGCTCGAGGTATGTCCTCCTTCATGGTACGGATGCATGCAAGTGGCTGGGACTGACGTTCATGGTGACGGACGTACAGACAGACGAGCTGCGGCAAAAGATCCGCGCGCTCAAGCTCGAGACGCAGAACCTGGTGCTGGTGCAGAACAGTGGCATCCATGCGCAGCGGCAAAAGCTCGAGGCACTACAGGGCGAGGCGCTACGTCTGGACCTGGACCGGCAGCGCGGCGACCGCGTGGCCAACGACCGCAGCCGCGAGTCCGGGCAGATCGTGCTTACCGTCACCAACCTGTACAACCGCTGTCGGCTGAGCATGGGCGACAAGCTGCTGCCAGCGCTCCGCGAACAGGACACTGACGTCGCGTCCTACGTGCACGGGCTGCTCAAGGTCATCGCGGCGCGCATCGTCGACCTCGACTACATCGTCGGGAGCTACCACCGGGACCAGGTAGGGCGTGGTGCACTGCCCTACTTGTTCAATCGTGTGGGAGGGCGGACTGACTGATGCATCAATGCTTGTGACGGGCAGAGCGTGACCAAGACAACCACGGTTGGCGACGGAAGTGGTGGGACCGGCGCTTCCAACAACGGCAAGGCGGGGGCCGGGCGGGGGAGCAACAGCAGCAACAGCAGCAGCAGCAGCAACAACAACAACGGTGGTCGACTGCCACCTCTATCGGCGTAGTGGGACCGCAGTCGCGAGTTGTCCGTCTCAGCACAATGGAGAGGCGTACGCCGCGGTTTCCTCCACTCGAACGTCAGCGTGGGACCACGCGCGACCACCACGTTGGGCAAGCCCGACCCGAAAATTCCCATGATGGAGGGCGTCCAACCGCTTTCTCCGCTCGTGCGTTCTCCTGGAGAAGAGAAGCTCGTCATCGCCCAGCATTTTCAATTTTTCCGACCCATCCAGGTTGAAGTGACGGGATTTATCCACCCAATCACACAGGGTGGCTGAGCAGGGAAAGTGAAAAGCCCAATCGCCCAAAATGTCTCCTCAGTCGGAATTGACAAAAGAGGATTCTTCTTGGTACTGCTGTGACGAAAGAGGAAATGGCACCGTTTGACAAAAGCATTTGGGTTGCTTGTTGAGAAATCATGGTAAATTCGTTCTTTTTATGAAAAATTCCTGCTACTGTCACATAAAGTCCTATTTCGTCTAAACCACTGAAATATACTCCGATTTTGTCAAATATCCTGCTACACCGCAAATAATTGTTGAAGTTGGCGTGACTTTATTGGGCTCGCAGATAAGGGCTAGGGTGACAAAGCATGTGGGCCACACGAAAACCTCAAAACCTCGGACGTTCTTCCCGAGGTGTTTTATGCCATCGGGTCGGACCAGCTCACATTGTCACCTACAACATTGGATACTTTGCATATAGGATACTTTGACAGATGTGTTATCCTACCAATTGACGTTTGCATTCGCAGGAAGTGCAATCACCTGTGGTTTTCGATGTGAACCATCACAACACAATAGCGGTGGCAGACTGTTATCGCCAGTGTTTGCCTTCCTCATTGGCTGGGGTTTTTCCTCCGCACCCTTGTTCCCCGTCGCCGATCGCGCGCGCGGATCGGTCATCTCGCTTCCCGCATCCAGCGGCGTCCGAACCGGAGGGCGAGTGAGCCACCCGCACCTGCACGCGCGCGCCGAGCCCGAGCGGCCCGACCTCCTCAAGACACTCCATCGGGTGGACGCCCCAGCCTTCCATCCGCGCGGATACTTCTCCTTCTTCCGTCCCTCACGCGAGTGACGTGGCAGCCTTCCCCCCTTTCCGTCGTGCCGTCGAGTTGAAGGCCCACGCACGGCCCCACCCACACAACCCACAGGTAGGGCGAGGCGACACGAGTCGACTCGTTGTTGTGGCGAGTTGTTGACCAGCGGCGGCGTCTTATCCCCCCACTTTCTCTGACCGTATAATTAGCCGAGCAAGATCCGCCCTACCAGCCCAGACGCCGAGGCAGGCAGCAGACCCACCACAACCCGATCTCCCCCCGCGCGCCGACTCGCCATGGAGCCCGAGGCCGCGGACAAGACGTCGCTGGCGTCGCTGCTGGGCCCGCCGCCGTTCGCGCCCGAGTCGTTCCTGGCGCCACCCGCGTTCCCCTCGCCCCCGCCAGCCCCGGGGGCGAGCCAGGCCGCCCGCGCGCCGGCCGACAAGACGCCCACGTCCTCGGAGATCGACGTGATGGCGCAGCTGGCGTATTTCAACTCGGTCAGCTCGAGCCGCAGCCGATCCTTCTCGGCGCCCATCCCGCCGTCCTCGCTCGCCGGCGCCACGTGGCGCGCCTTCGCGGCGGACGACACGGCCGTCAGCGCCCCCGAGCCGCCGCTCGCCGCGCCGCCAGTGCTCAACATGCGCGTGGTCGAGAACGCCGCGGGCGCCATCGGCTCGGCCCCGCCCTCCTCGCTGGTCGGAGACATGCAGGGCCTGCAGCTGTCGGGCGAGCCGGAGAACGAGCCCACGCTGCACGCGGCGGCCGCGCTGGCCGCGGCGGGAGGGTCCAACGCAGAGGACAAGGCAGCCGGCGAGCTCGTTGGCGCGCCGCTGCCCGCCACGTTCCTGCGCACGATCTGCGACCAGCTCGAGTTCTACTTCTGCGACGAGAACCTGCTGGGCGACCTCTTCCTGCTCAAGAACATGAACATGGACGGCTACGGTGCGTGCGGACACGCGTGGAGAATGGACGTGATGCATAGTGGACGCCCTACTGACGCTCGTGCCCGATGTGGTGGTCTCTTGTCGGCAGTGAAACTGGACCTGCTGGCGTCGTTCGGGCGCGTCAAGAAGCTGACGACCGACATGGAGCAGGTGAAGAAGGCGCTGGAGCTGTCGACCAAGCTGCTGCTGAGCGAGGACGAGTCGATGGTGTGCCGCAAGGAGCCGCTGGCCGCCGACCAGACGTACCACGGCAAGCTGGCGCGCACCGCCATCGCGTACAACCTGCCGGAGGACGCGTCGGTCGCGTCGCTGCGCGAGACCTTCCAGGGCTGCGGCGAGATCACGTACCTGCGGCTGCTCAAGAAGAACTCGACCACGGGCCGCAACGCGGTGCTTAAGCCGCCGATCGCGGCGGGCGAGACGTACGCCATCATCGAGTTCGTGGACGACGAGATGGCCAAGCACGCCGTGCTCACGCTCTCGGATCAGTACAACTGGCGCACGGGCATGCAGGTCGTGCTGTTCGACGGCACCAACTGCGACAAGCTCAAGCAGAAGATGTTCCCCGTCGAGATGGGCGGTGCCGGCAGCAGCACCGGCGGGGGCGACCGGCGCCGCGCAAAGTCGGCCTCGGCCATCTCGCGGCCGCCGGTGCACGTCGAGGCCGTGGGCGAGGGCCTGGACGACCTGCGCGAGGGCAAGGTGAGCACGGGCGTGGTGTACTCGATCCGCGGCGCCGGCGGGCTCATCACGCCAACGCGGCAGGACTCTGCGTGCATCTCGTTCCGGCTCATCCCGGACGAGGACGGCAACGTGGACATCCGCCAGGGCGACTACGTGTCGTTCACGGTCGGCAAGAACAAGAAGAGCGGCCGCAAGTACGCCAGCAAGGTCAAGCTCGAGTTCCGCCCGCCCGCCAGCCTCACGTCCTCTGGCGACGCGCACGGCGGCACGTCCGGCAGCAGCAGCAGCGCATCGGGAGGAAGTGCGCCGCAGAAGGACTACTTTTCGCCGTCCCCCAGCCGCTGGGAGTCGCGCAGCCGCGCCGCGACGGTGGGCGGGCCGGCCCCGCAGCCGTACCGCGCGCGCTCGTCGTCGTCGGGCACTCGCCCCAAGCTCAACCTGTCGTCTCCGCGGCTGAGCCAGTCGCCGCCGTCGATCGCGACGCCCGGCGCGGCCGCCGGTCTGCTGGGCGCCCCGCCCGGACTGCCGCTCACGAGCAGCAACAACAACCCGTTGTACCGCCAGGCGCAGGGCCCGGACGGCACGCGCGGCTTCGGCTTCCGCCGCTCGAGCGGCGCCGCGGGCCAGGCCGAGCCCGAGATGTTCGCCGACCCGCACAAGTTCGCGTTCCCGACGATGGAGCGCCGGCGATCGCGATCGACCGGCGGCGCCATGCACCCGTTCTAGCGGTGAGGGCGAGCGCCTTAGACGCGCGGCGGCCGGCCGGCGCCTGTGGATTGTGTTTTATGGAGGCCGCGCGCGCCCGGGACGTGCGTGTGCGGCCAGCGAATAGCAGCAGACGACCACTGGGAGGATAATTGCAATACGAAGACCCAGGTAGGGCCCCATGTAGGGCGAGGAATAACGAGAGACGACGACGAGAAAACAAACAGACAAGCAAGCGACAGGTAGAACGCGTTGACCCGGCTGGAGACCGAGGAAATATGGAATTTATCTGTGAAAAGCACGGAACCAATTATTGTGTTACGTCAATGTGCTTTTGTGGAATGAGGTGATTGGATGAAATAGATGGGTGCGGACTGTTTTCAACGAATCGAATGAGCCGGATTCCCTGCACCCCCCACCCGCCCTCCAAAACCAAAACACAAAACGCGGCGCAAAGAGAAAGATTCGGCGTCCAGACAGCCTCCGGAAGCGATCGCCCCACCAGATAGCGCGAGGCCTCCAGGTAGGCGCGCTGCAGTCGCCCTACACGTGCCCTACACGTTGGCTCATACACGTTGGTCGATGCGCAGATACCCCAGTACGATCCCCACTCCGTGAAGTAGCAGCAAGCGCGCGCAAGACCCAGGAGAAGAGCAACAAGAAGACAATGGCGAGCAAGACCCAAGAGCAGTCGGCGGCGGCGGCGGCCGGGGAGGAGGCCGGGTGGAAGACGGCACTGCAGCGGCCGGCCAAGGACACGCGCGTGCAGACGGAGGACGTGACGAACGTCAAGGGCAACGAGTGGGAGGACTACTTCCTCAAGCGCGAGCTGCTGATGGGCATCTTCGAGAAGGGGTTCGAGCGGCCGTCGCCCATCCAGGAGGAGGCCGTGCCGATCATCCTAGCGGGCCGCAACGTGATGGCGCGCGCCAAGAATGGCACGGGCAAGACGGCAGCCTTCATCATCCCGTGCCTCGAGAAGACGGACACGAGCAAGAACCACATCCAGGTGCTGATCCTCGTGCCCACGCGCGAGCTGGCGCTGCAGACGTCGGCCATCGTCAAGGAGATCGGCAAGCACATGGGCGCCGAGTGCATGGTCTCGACGGGCGGCACGAGCCTCAAGGACGACATCATGCGCCTGTACAACGCGGTGCACATCCTCGTGGGCACGCCCGGCCGCGTCATGGACCTGGCCAACAAGGGCGTGGCCGACCTGAGCCAGTGCTCGACCGTCATCATGGACGAGGCCGACAAGCTGCTGTCACCCGAGTTCCAGCCGCTGCTGGAGCAACTGCTCAACTACACGGCCAAGACGCGACAGATCTGCCTCTTCTCGGCCACGTTCCCCGTGACGGTCAAGGCGTTCAAGGACAAGTTCATCGACAACCCGTACGAGATCAACCTGATGGACGAGCTGACGCTCAAGGGCGTCTCGCAGTTCTACGCGTTCGTGGAGGAGCGCCAGAAGGTGCACTGCCTCAACACGCTCTTCTCGAAGCTCGACATCAACCAGTCGATCATCTTCTGCAACTCGGTTAACCGCGTCGAGCTGCTGGCCAAGAAGGTCACGGAGCTCGGCTACTCGTGCTTCTACATCCACGCCAAGATGAATCAGGCGCACCGCAACCGCGTCTTCCACGAGTTCCGCAACGGCGCCACGCGCCACCTCGTCTGCTCGGACCTCTTCACGCGCGGCATCGACATCCAGACGGTCAACGTGGTCATCAACTTTGACTTTCCCAAGAACTCGGAGACGTACCTGCACCGCATCGGCCGCTCCGGTCGCTTCGGACACCTCGGCCTCGCCATCAACCTCATCACGTACGACGACCGCTTCAACCTGTACCGGATCGAGCAGGAGCTCGGCACGGAGATCCGGCCCATTCCGCCCGTCATCGACCGCAACCTCTACTGCAAGTAGGGCGGCAGTGCCCCCGACTGAAACACGAGGAGCAGGAGAGACGAAGGACTTGGTGGTGGGATCGGTTGGGCGGCTGGCGCGAGAGCCGACTCGGGAGGCGGTAGGCGTATAGTGCTAACAGAGGACGGACGGCGGCGCGTGCCGACCACCACCAACTGCTGCTCTTGTGCTTGTTGCTCGTGGCGATGGTGGCAGCTGAGGGACGCATGGACGCATGGACGCATGGAGTCATGATGGACAGGGGTGCGGGGGAACCAGGTGCCTTGCGCTTTACTCTCGTGCTGCTACTATACTCGTTGTCTGCGCGGCCAAATAATCATGCGCCTCTGCTCGAGGCCAGGCAGTTTAAATACGTGGGCCGGTCGGCGCTCAGAAGTCCACCTCTGCGAACACGCGTCTCCGGCCGGGCAGCGGCGCGCTCATGCCCATACCCATGCTCATGCCCACACTGGGGCCAGCCAGCGCGCCTTTGCGCATCTGCGGCAGACACAGCTCGCTCGCGCTGCCGAGCTTCTGCGCCTTGGGGGACCGGTCGGCCGCGTCGCGCGCCGGGAAGAGCGACAGCCCCGTGTTGGCGCGCTTGCCGCCGGCCGGGCTGCTGCCGAGCGACTCCTCGCTGTCGACCGTCGAGGACGAGCTGCGGTCGATGTCCTCGGGCCGCATCTCGGCGAACTGGCGCTTGCGCAGCAGCTTGCGCTCGGCGTCGCTGGGCGAGCCCGGGGCCGCCTCGACCTCGAGGAAGTTGCGCACGAGCTTGGCGAGCTGGCGCGTCACGCGGCAGCAGCCGCAGCGTAGGATCGTGTTCTCCACGTACAGCGCCGACACGCGCGGCACGAGGCACTGCAGCAGCACGTTGAGCGCGCTCTTGGCCTCCTTGTCCTGCTCGCGCAGCTGCTGCACGGCTTGGCGGAAGGCGTAGTGGTCCACGACGCTCGCGAGCCACTTGGCCATGAGACTGAGCGACTGCGGCTTGCTCTCGGCCGCTGCCGCCGCTTTGGTGGCCGCCGACCCGAAGCGCGCGTCCTCGAGCTGCTGCTGGCGGCGCTTGACATCGGCCGCCATGGCCTCGAGGCTCGCCCAGAGCGCGTCAAAGTCGCCCAGCGTCTTGTAGACAAAGTACTGCGGCCGGGGCGCCGCCGGCCGCACCTGCACCGCGAACTTCTCGTCCTTGCCGCCGATGCAGGACGTCACGGTCGCCACCACGCCTCGCATGCTCTCGACCGCCTCCTGGAACGCGTCCAGCTCCCGCTCCTGCTCCCGACTCTCCTTCTCCTCCTCCTGCTCGCCCGCACTTGGAGGCGCTCGCGCTCGCGCTCTCGTCGGCCCGTCGGTCGCCGCGAAGTCTCTGCTGTCGCCCGCCGCCCTCGTCCTGGCCGTCGGAAATGCTGAATGGCGCGCCGGGGGGAGAAGACCGCCTGTCTCCTGGAACTCCCGCCCTGGATTCCTCGCCGTTGGGGGTCGCCGCCAGCCGCGTCTCGCGCCAACAGACGGATAAGAGCGGGTGGACGCCGGCCGGCCGGC
This sequence comes from Phytopythium delawarense, assembly GCA_023338175.1. NCBI lineage: Eukaryota > Oomycota > Peronosporomycetes > Pythiales > Pythiaceae > Phytopythium > Phytopythium delawarense. The sequence continues at coordinate 53,426 of JAADYF010000011.1, forward strand.
TGGTGTGTCCCGATGGGGGGCGTGAGCTACGACCGCCTGACTGGGTCGCGCGTGAATGCCCGCGTCGCGAGGCCGCTTGCGCGTGCTGTGCTGCTGTTTGTTGTCTGGGCTTTTCGCCGTGTGCGAGTGGGTCGGCCGGCTCCGAGTGTGGGCGCGTTCCTTTTTCTTGCCTCCCCCCCCTCCTTCCTGGCCCGATCGACTGGACGTTTGTATGCTCGTCTGGTCTACCGCCACCGCGCAGTTTTCCAGTCAAGGAGTTGGGCCACGGCCACGGCAGAGAGAAGGCGGCGACTCATGGCGAAAAGGGATCCTCGCCATCAGCCAGGGATCACCAGACGTTGAAGAGGGCTAGGTCTTGACAGATCCGTGACTGGCCTCCATACGAATCACAAGTGTGCAACGCTGCTCAGTCACCTAACCCGACAACAGCCTGACATCCCCTACCCTCGATCGGCAGACGGTGCTGACCAGCCACCCTTCTGACAGCCGGGGCAATCGTCGGGGCCGTTGACAGCTCGCAAACTTTACGCACCCAGAACATGCTCTTCGGCGGCGCTCCGACCACCGCGCTCGCAAAGGGATCGAGCGGCACTGACGACACCCGTTGGTCAGGCGTGCGGCCAAGGCCTCGCGACGTTATTGCACTCGATGGTTGGTTGGCGTCATCGGAGAGACAGCTGAGCCACGAATGTGTGCCAGTGGGTCACTCGGTGTCACATAGACTGCGCGACGAACAACGATTGTGACAGCCAGAAACCATCTGTCGCATAGCCCGGTCCGTACGTACCACGGCGTCCGCGATATACACACCAAGTGAAGCGCTAAAAGAACACTCTGCGCAGCGTATCTTTCAGAAGTTCCTGCCTGTAAGCCCATTTTGCATCGCCTAAAACCTTGGTGACGCCTCCCTAATCCCTCGCATAATCTGTATCATCAAGCACAATGTGCACATGTGGCGGCATGGTATGCGGCGTGTTTGAGTCGATCGCCACTTTCCTTGCCTCGACGCCTGCGTTCCACGCGCCTATGGTGACGCCCCGTCAGCCGGTCGACGCCATGCGGTGCCTCCCTGCCTGCCCGCGGGTACCGCCCAGGTGACGGAGGACGGGCGCGGTGGATCCATCCCCGCGCGAGACCATAGCACGGGCTTCCGCCGGGTTCACATGCACCTGTACTGCGCGCTCGTCCCTTCGGAGCGCGGCACCGCGCGGTCGAGAGGGATCCGCCATGCATGCAAAGCGCGCGCACGAGTGAACCGGTATCCGGCCCTGTCTGCGCGTGAGTGCGGCGCTGAGACGGCCAGGCGGACGCCGAGACGGACGCGGAGGCCGGATCCGAACGGCGCGCTGGACAAGGCGCCGGACCCGAAATGATACTCGCGGAAGGAGGCGGCGCGGCCGCCCGCTCGAACGACGCAGTGCGCTGGACGTGAGTGCGGGCGCGGCCACCAACCAGGGCGACTGGCGACCGCGTGGTGTGGCGCGGAGTGGCGGGACGAGCGGCGAGACGAACGCTATCAATAGCGGCGGCCATGCGCGGCGGAAATAGCCGAACGTGGCCGCCACGACGCCCGCGAGCGCGGCGGTCAATCACGCGAGGCGGGCGCCGAGACCCATGGCGGCGCGCATGGTGCTCCCGAGGCTGGGGACGCCGCCGTCCCGGCGATCCATCCCCGACAACCACAGCAACAACAACAAGGCGGACGACGAGGACGTGCCCGAGGAGGAGGAAGACGACGACGAGGCCGTGGCCGCGAGATGGGAGGGCCGCGCCAACTTCTTCGTCGCCGTGCGGCTGCGGCCGCGCGTGTCGCTCGACCGGCTGGCTGCGGACGAGATCGTGCGCGTGGCCAGCGCCTGCGAGGTGGTCGTGCGCACGCCGCTTCTGAGCTCGGCGGACGCCGTGCGGCCGCGGCCGGCGCGCAAGCCGTCGGTGTTGCTGCCGCTGTCCCCCGTCAAGCGCGGCGGCCAGTTCCAGGAGCGGAGATTCGCCTACGACCGCGTCTTCTCCCCTCGCGACGGCCAGGCCGCCGTCTACGCGCGCACGGCGCGCTCGCTCATCCCGGGCGTGCTGCGCGGCTGTAACGCCACCGTGCTCGCCTACGGGTGCACGGGCGCCGGCAAGACGTTCACGATGCTCGGCACGCCCGAGGACCCAGGGCTCATGGCGCGGGCGCTGGACGACCTCTTCCGCCGCATCGCGCGCAAGGTCGAGGAGTCCGCCGCTTCGGCCACATCGACCGTCTCCTTCCGCGTCGCCGTCTCCTTCCTCGAGGTCTACAATGAGACCATCCGTGACCTGCTGAGCCCCGCGCCAGCCTCCTCCTCGTCAACCGCCAGCCTGGACCTGCGCGAGGACCCGGTGCGTGGCGTCGCGACCGTGGCCGGGCTGTCGGAGATCGAGGTCCGCTCCGCGAGGGAAGTGCTCGCACTGCTGCGCAAGGGCCACCGCCGCCGCGCGCAAGAGGCGACGGCGGCGAACGGCGCGTCCTCGCGGTCCCACGCGTTGTTGCAGGTGCTCGTGGAGCAGCGCACGACAACCTGCGAGCCCGAGTCGGGCGAGCAGCCGCAGGCCGACCCGCAGACGTCGGCCAGGGCGTCTACGACCGTGGTCAAGGCCGGCAAGCTGTCGCTCGTGGACCTGGCGGGCAGCGAGCGCGCGGCTGCGACGCAGAACCGCGGGCTGCGGCTCGTCGAAGGCGCCAACATCAACCGCTCGCTGCTTGCGCTCGGCAACTGCATCAACGCGCTGGCTGACAAGAGCGCGGGCGGCTCGGCGGCCGCCAATCCCAGCAGCTTCGTGCCCTACCGAGACAGCAAGCTCACGCGGCTGCTCAAGGACGCGCTGGGCGGCAACTGCCGCACCGTGCTGATCGCCAACGTGTCGCCCTCAGCTGCCAGTGCCGAGGAAACGGTGCACACGCTGCAGTACGCCGCCCGCGCGCGCAGCATTCAGACGACGGTCGCCTCCAATGTGGTGGTCTGGTCCACGTCCTCGGCCCGCGAGGAAGTTGACGGGGACGCCGACGAGCGGAACCGATCTCCGCGCGGACGGCAAGAGCAGCACACGTCGCAGGCGGGAGCAGAACAGGAGGCGGCGTACGCAGGCGTCATTTCGGACCTGCGCGGTGAGATCGACGCCCTGCGGCGCGCGCTGGACGACCAGCAGCACGCGGATCCGACCAGGTCGCTGGGCTTGACGTCGCGCTCACTGCCGCTGCACAAGTCTCCAGTCCGAGCTGCCCACTCGGTGGAGAGAACCCCAGTCAGTCCTGTGCTCCGCGGTAACAACGACGACGATGATGAAGGTGGAGACGACCCAGAGGCAGTAGAGCCGCACGCGCATGGAGACAGAGGGCACCGAGGGGGGCCAGAGGGAGAGGCACTGCCGAGTATGGACGCGCAGGTGCACGCTGCGAGACGCATCATCGCCGAGGCGTTCGCCACCCAGCGGCGGTGCGCGCGGGAGCTGCGAGCAGCCGACGAGGCCTTGGTCGTCGCCGTCCACGCCGCTCGCTCTATCGAACTACCGGCGGCAGGTGCGGCCGCTGGAGATGGCGACTCGGCGGCTGTAGATCGAGATGGCGGACCCGCCGCTCTCCCCACCCCCGGCGCCAACGAAGACATCGAGGCGAGTGTTCCTGTGATGCTATCGCCCGCTCGACACGCGCTGGCATTCAAGCACGCGCGCGAGCAGGCCCATGCGCGTCTTGCAGCGAGTGACGCGCGGCTGCTAGAGCTGCGGCGGAGGGTCGATGCCCTACCGGCACCCCCCACTCTCGCGTCGCCAACTTTTGCTTCCTTCACGCCGCTGCACGTGCCCATGTCCCAGTCGCTCGTGCGCGAGCTGCTGCTGCTCGAGTTCCGCGTGGGCGAGTTGGAGGGCGACAAGCTCGCGCTCGAGCTCCAGTGCGGCGGGGCGGATGCGAGGAGGGACCTCCACCTCAGCAGCAACGACAGCGACGACGATGCGTGGCTGTCAGCCTTGGAGGCGAGGTTCCCCGATGCGAACACTGCAGTCCGCCCTCCAGGCGTCTCCGCGGCGCAAGAGGCCGCCGCGGTCGCCGCCGCGCGCGACGACCTCGTGGTCGAGCGACTGGTAGGGCAGGCGGTGTTGGCGGCAGTGGACTCCCCTGTGTCGCCCATGGCGACCGTGCGCCGGCAGTGGGGCATCCAGGTGCGAAACCCTTCGCTGCCCTACATCCGCCGCCGGAAGCGGCCGCCGCCCATGGGCATGGCCGCCGGCCCCGCCCTGCCCACCGAGCTGCCGGCGCTGCTGCCGGCCGTGTCGGGCAGGGCGCTCGGCGTCGGCAGCGGCGCCCTACCATCCACGACGCTGCCCATCATCGGCCGAAGTAGTGCAGCCAGCGGTGGCGGTGGGGCGCTCTCGGCCTTCACGGCCCCCTACCTCAAGGTGCTCAAGCAGCGCCAGCACCGGCAACTGAGACCGCGCAAGTAGGGCGGTGGAGTGCGTGCGGGTTTAGAAATCTACCAACATTCCCGACTGTCTGTTTCTTTCTTTTTTGACCTTGACCTCACATCGCACTTCCTGTTCTCGCCCGGTCGGGTGGGGCGAGCTTCCTCCGCCCTCTCGTCGCCTTCCCGTCGCCCTTCCAGCAGCGTCAAGATGCTCAAGCGCGCGATCCGCAGGGCTCGGCTGCACCTGCCGGCGGGCTCCGTGGGCCAGGAAGATGCCGAGCAGCCGGTGGACCACGCCCCGCGCGACTGCTCTACCAGTGGGGCGGCGCCGGACGCGGCGCTCGCGGGCCTACCACATGACGCGGCGGGGGACGAGCGCGTGCGGAGGCGAGAGGAGGACGTGACGGGCGTGCGCGAGCTGCTGCGAGCGCTCCAACGCGAGACGGAGCGCGCGAACCCGCGGCGCAAGTCGATCGAGCGCGTGGGCGACGAGACCCAGCGCGCCGCGGACGCCTGGAGCCGGCTGCAGCGCCTCTACGGGCTCTTCCGGGCCATGGAGGACGACACAGAGGACGCGGCGGGGCGGGAGGGCGGTCATGGAGGCCGGAGGAGCAGGGACCAGGGCCTCCGGTCGCTGCTGGAGGACCCGCGCGCGCCAGCCGGCGTCATGCTGCGCGAGCTCAAGGCCCTGCCGAGCGCCTTGAGCAGCGCCACGCCGCCGCAGGGCTTCACGTCCGACATGTTCGTGTCTCTCGGCGACGCGCTGTACGCTGAGATGGTCAAGGCTTCGGTGCCTCCGCCGCGGCAGCAGCACGAGCAGCAGCAGCGAAGGGCCCTGCAGGAACTCGGTGACGCGCTGTACGTGGACGCCGCGACGACGGTCGTGCCCGTGTCGGCGTGCTGACGCGTCTGGCAGTGGGGGGGAGGACGCATGGGCGAGTAGCGTGTGACGTCAATGGCCGGCGCGTGTTTCTGCCGATATCCCGGCGGTCGCCGCCATGCGCGTCTATTTTAAAGTGGAATCAAAGAACAAACGTGTGGACAAGGTGCCGAGACGCATGTCCGCCCTACCGACACTCTACTCGCGCAGCAGCGTCTGCCAGTGGGCCAGCGCGCCGGCGGCGTCCTTCTCGACGCGGTCCGCGCCGTGCAGGTCCAGCAGCTCGCCGTCCGGGCGGATGACCACGAGGCTCGGGATGCCGCCCACGCGCTGCTTGACGCCCACGGCGGCCTGCTCACTGCCGGCGCACACGCCGTACTATTACAATACAAGAGCACGAATGAGTCGAACGCTGGTGTCTCCTCTCCTGCCGCGCAGCCCACGCACCTTGCGCTTGAGAGCGTCGCGCAGGGGCGAGTCGTAGGGCAGCGCCCACCAGCCGCCCTGCTTGCGCGCAAAGTGCTCCTGCTGCGCGTCCTCCGAGCGGTCCGAGCCGACGAACACCACGTCCAGCTGCGCGCCCGCCTTGTTGTAGAAGGCGTTCAGCGCCGGCTGGAAGTCGCGGCAGTCCGGGCACCAGTCCGCCTGCCGGTCGCGTCCACGCGTCAGTTCCTGATGGACCGACCGCCTTACCATATGACACAACGCACCGCGAAGTAGAGCGCGAGCACGCGGCCCGAGGCGCCAAGCGTCTCGCCCGCGCGCGTCTCGCCCTGCGCGTTCACCAGCGTCGCGCCCTGCAGCAGCGCCGAGTCGCTCATCGTGCGGAGGAGAAGGAGGGCGGGAGGGGGGCGGAGGGGGCGACGACTGCGACGGAGCAGGTTGCGGAATGCCATCCCGACTGTCGAGCGAACCAAGCGGCCGGCCAATCCGAGGGCGACGGCTCGGGGACGTGGAATGGCATTGCGCAACATTACCCAGACCAGTTCGGCAACATTACTGCTCAGAGTGATGGTACACACTTGAAGAGCAGAGTAGTGGGCTGAGCACATGCGGTTCGCCTTCTTGGCCTCCCCACACGCGATGGTGGTCCACCACAGCCCTACCTGCCCCCAGTGGCACTGCACGGCAGCGTCGCTCGTCCCGCCGTCGCTCGTCCTGCCGCCAATTCGTCGAGCCGACTCGGACGGCAACGAGGCGAGAAGAACCCATTCGTTGCTGCTCACCGGTCGTGTCGGGCTTGGTAAACTCGAAAGCGTCGCCGCTCTCGAGCTTCCATCGGACCAGCATGCAGGTCGAGCCGCCACCCCACCTGTTGAGCCTGTCCGTTGTGTACAGTGCTATGCGCCGTCAAGAAACCCGACACCCGCACTGCACATACCACTGTGATCCTCCCGCCCATCGAAACGGAGGCGCGCATGGTCCAACGCAGCGGACACCAGCAACGATCTTGACGCGCGGCATACTCACGCATGTGCAGCTAAATCCACATCCTGACTGTCAAGTGGTCGACGACCAGCGCGACCAAATCTATCAAGCGCTGCCTCCATTTCCACAGAGAGCCCGAATAGTCGATCCGGGCTGTCGTCCGCTCGTCCGCGTGTCTGATTGGTCCGCTCCGCGAGGTGGCTACCAAAATACCCCCGATCCCGCCCTCTCATTGGGCAAAACCGCTTCGCGATATCAGATGTCGCCGGCTGCGGATTGGACCAATCTCCCGGCGCCGTTTTCGTTTTCTCAGGTGTGGGCTGGTCGCCCAGCCCAGGAGCATGCATAGTTCACGACTGTCGCGCAGTCGGTGGGGCGCGAGAGAGCCTGTTCAGGTCCGTTTCCCACTCGGCCGCTGGCGACGGCACGCACGCACTCCCCGACCCGCCGGCGTCGCCCAAACCCGACGACGCGCCGAGCCCCCGCGTCCATCCAGGCCGGAGGCGGACCCACCGCGCGCATTGTCGGCCGCCCTACCGACCGCCCTACCTGTCCTACCGGCCGCCCTACCTGCCCTACCACGTGAAGCGGCAGGTCGAGCACAAGCGCGCCCCCGCTTCGGCCCATGATGAACGAGCGGCGCAGCGGGCCCCGGTCCATGCCGATCGTGCAGGTGGACCACTACGACGGCCAGGCCATCTTCGTCGACCACGAGCTCGCCTACGAGCTCGGAGGGTACCTTGGCGGCGGCGCCGCCGGCGTGTACGTGGCTCGCCCCACCTCGCCCCCTACTGCTGGTAGGCGTCTGACTGACGGCTTTTGCGCGTGCTGCAGCGTCTACGAGGCCTTCTCTGCGCGCTCCAAGCAGGTAAAGCGGCTCGGAACGACGCCAATGTGGTTGAGCGTGTTCATTGACGCTCGTCCGCGCTACGACGCAGCCGGTGGCCATCAAGATCCTCAACCCTGTCGGCTACAAGCTCTTCCCGTCCGCCCTACTGGCGCGCTGCCTGGTGGCGGTGCGCGGCTCGCCTGTGGCGCCCCCGGCGCTGGACCGCGACGATGCGACGCTCTCGTCCACGACGTCGGCGTCCTTCCGCCGGTCGCCAGCCGCCAGCAGCCGCGTGCGCCTCCGTCCCGAGTACGTCCCTTGGTCCCTCGGCGCGGCTATATTTACTGACATGTAGGGCACAAGGTAGGGCGGCCATGGCTAACGAACTCGCTTGGTGCTGCCAGGAACGTGTGGTGGCTCATCCACCCGACGTCCAAGCAGGCCATCGCCGCGTTCGAGGACCCGTTCACAGGCGCCATCCGCGAGCTGACGCTGCCGCAGTGCATGGACGTCTGGGGCGATCTACCCGACGCGGACGAGCCTGGCAGCGCGGACAAGACCGCCCTACCAGTCGACGGCCTGCGGTCGGTCCCGATCCCGCGCGCCAACACTAACGCGGAGGACGAGGCCGACGCCGGCGCCTTCCGCGTGGTCCAGGTCAAGGGCCAGTCAGTGCGGCTCCCGCGCGTGCCCCGCAAGTTCCAGGCGTTCGCCAAGACGCGGCGGCTCATCCACCGCGAGGTGAGCAACATGTCGGGCCTGGCCTTCCATGCCAACGTGCTGCAGCTGCACGCGGCGCTCGAGCTCGTGCAGGACTCCAAGTGCACGACCTTCCTCGTGCTCGAGCTCGCCACCGGCGGCGAGCTCTTCGACCGTATCAAGCTGGACGCCGGCACAGACGAGCAGACGGCGCGCCGCTACTTCGCGCAGCTCGTCTCGGGCGTCGCCTTCTGCCACCACTCCGGCGTCTGCCACCGCGACCTCAAGCCCGAGAACCTGCTGCTCGCCGACAACGACGAGCCCTCGGTGCTCAAGATCGCCGACTTTGGGCTCTCGGCCATCTTCGCGTCCTTCGCGGACGGCAACGCCGACGTGGACGCCAATGGCGAAGGAGCAGGAGCAACACCAGGCAACGCCGGCCCGCTGTCGCTCTCCTCCATCCGCCGCCTGCGCTCGGTCGTCGGCTCGCCGCACTACGTCGCGCCCGAGGTGCTCATGGACGCCGGCGGCGCGGGCTACAACGGCGCCAAGGCGGACGCGTGGTCCATCGGCGTCATCCTGTACGCCATGCTGGCCGGCAACCTGCCGTTCGGCAAGGACCTGCTGACCTGCATGCGCTACAGCAAGTTTCGCAAGTGGGCGTACCAGACCAAGTACAGCGACCCGACGGACGATGAGGAGGACGACGTGGGTGGCGAGGGAGAAGGAAGCGGCGACGAGTCGCTAATAGGCAACGCCATCGACGACAGCGGTAACGGGCCGACTTCGCAGCGCAGCGGCAATGGCAACGGCAACGGCAATGCGGACGACCCGGCGGCGGACGACCTGGCCGACAAGGAGCCCGGCGTGTTCCCGGCCTGGTTCTTCCCGACGCGGTTCTCCTTCGAGGTCAAGTCGCTGCTGGCCCAGCTGCTCTACCCGGACCCGAGCATGCGGCTGGCGGTTGATGAGGCACGCCGCCACCCGTGGGTGCTCGGGAAGAAGATCCAGAGGGGGAGACGGCAGCGCAGCCAGCCGCGCGCGAGTCCCAACCACATCCTGGACAGCGGGACCCTCACCGAGCAGCGAGCCGATCCGACTGTGTTCGACATGGACCTTGGCCCCACCATGGCGCCGGACTCGATGGTTGTGGCGACGACGAGCGAGGGCGCTGTCCCCGACGCCGGCGTGCCGACCAAGACCGTGTCGCCTCCGTCCTCGTTCGCGAACCGGATGAACTTGGTCGTGGACGTGCCGCCCCTCAGCTGCATCGGCAGCAGTGCGTCGACCAAGAGCGCGTCGCTGGACATGGAGCAGCTGCGCATGGCGAATCGAGTCGACTCGTCGCCCGTCAGTGGCTTCAGCTACGCCAAGAGCAACAGTCCACTGCCGCCGCGCCACTCGCCCGCAAGCCCGGGCGTCGCCATGTCGCCGCACTTTGCGCATCGGTACCTCGCTCGCTCGCCGCACCCGTCGGGCGTCGCGCTTATGCCGTCGGTCGATGAGACTGCGCCATTGTCGTCGCCGTCCTCCTCCTCCTCCTCCTCCTCCTCGCCTTTGAGCGACAGCAAGCGGGAGGAAGACGCTGCTGCCAAGACGACAAAGACAGTCGACAAACAGGAGGAACTCGGAGGCGGCGACCTACGTCCGGTGTCGCCAATGGACGAGCTCACTCCTGGCGAGAACGCGCCGCGTGAAATGACAGTGGTCATCACGAACGCCGACTTGAAGCCTGTGGTCGAGACTGAGAGCTCACCGTTGCTCACCATCCCGCCGCCAGCCCCAACAACGTCGTCGTCAAGCCACCACCACCACCACCACCGGTTCGTATCGCCGCCGCTGGCTTCGTCGCTGTCGCAGTTCGCCTCGGCCTCCGCCCAATCCACCAGCAGCCAGACGCTGCCGATCCCGACGGCCTCACCGCCCACCGTGGCGACAACCTCCTCCTCGGAGCGCCTCGCGTACCGCCAGCAGCGCCGCAACTCGCCGCCCGAGATCTTCCTGCGCGGCTTCGACCGCGCGTGCATCAAGATCCACGAGCTGTCGGCGCTCGACTCGCTCGCGCTGTCGACCGCCGGCGGCCCCACCGAGCCCGCCGCCTCCAACGCCAGCACGCCTCCCGCCACGATGTCTCCGCCCTCGTACCGCGACCTCGTGGCGCGGTCCACGCGGTTCCTCACGACCGCCCCGGCCCCGCTCGTGCTCGCGCGGCTCGAGACCATCCTAACGGCCGACGGTGCCGACCGCGCCGACCGCGTGGCCGTCGACTGGGACAAGTTCCAGCTGCAGCTCTGGCGCGGCGGCGGCGCGCGCCTCGTGTGCACCGTGCAGGTCTTCCTCTACCAGCGCGGCGTCTACCTCGTCGAGTTCCGCCGCGGACAGGTACGCCCGGGCTGTCGACCATGTCCACATGATGCCGGTAGAGCGAAGCAGATGCTAATCGCTCGCTGTTGTGCTCGACAGGAGGAGATCTTCCAGTTCAAGCGCTTCTACGAGGACGTGCGCGCCAAGATGTCCGAGACGATGGAGAGTGGCGTCGCGGGCGGACCCACCGGCGCCGGGGCGCTCATGCCACTGCGCCGACGGCACAAGTCCATCTCGGGCAACCTCTACTGATCCAGCGCCAGCTCTCCTCTCGTCCTCCCCCTGCTCTTCCGCTCGCCCTACCCGACCGACCCGATCGATATCATTATGGCCCCACCGCAGTGCGTAGTATAAACCGCAACATGGCAATGCCTTCGCCTGGCACTTCGAGTATTTTTAGCGGTCGGGGGACTGCCATTGCCGCTCGGCATCGACCACTTGGAGACACACGCCGCACACGACAGCATGCCCGCCACGGAGGTGAGTCCGGCGCTGCGCCGCCGCATCTCGGACGACGCGCGGGAGCTGCTACGCTCGGCCTTCGAGCAGCCCGACCTGCTGCCGCCCCACCGCCCTACCGTGGACCCCACGGGGGGGCTGACCACGCGGCTGCAGAACTTCCGCGCGCGGCTGCGGCTCGAGCTGCTCGCGGACGAGTCGGACGATTCGGTGCTGTCCGCGGTCGAGCTGCGGCTCGCCGTGTCCACCACCACCTTCCTGGCGCGCTACCACGCCGAGGCGCTGGCCGCTGAGGTGTCGGTGGCCAACCGCGCGGGCGTAAGCACCTCGTGGGTCACACTGGCGGACGGCTCGCACCACCAGCTGCAGGCGTTTCTGGACGACCCGGCGGCGTCACTGGCCGCCGTCAAGGGCCCCATCCGCTCGCTGCTCGCCATGCTCGACCTGCTCGACCTGTCCGATCTGCTGGCGGCCTGCGCGTCCGCCGTGCCCGTGCGTGGGGGGCGCGGGCTCTACGCCGTGGGCGACAAGAACTCGTACGTGTTCACCGTGGACGGCGCCAGTGGCTGCCCTACCATCATCACGCTGTCTCCGCTGCAGGCCGCCGGGGATGGAGTGGCCGCCAAGCTGCGACTCGTGCTGACGCGCTACACGCGCTTCTCGGGCGATATTGACGTGCCGCGCGGTGTCAAGTCGGACGTTCAGCTCATGGTGGACACGGCCATGGACTGCCTGGCCCGCTGGTCGCGCGCTGGTCAACGACAGCTAGCGCAGGTCTTCGACGCGCTTGACGTTGACGAGGACGGGTGGGTCAGCGCGCGTGACGTTGCGCGGCAGCTCGTGGAGGGGGCGGGCCAGGCCCCCGAGCAGGCCGCACGCGTGGCCGGCGAGTTGGCGCGACTGCTGGGAGACGGGGAGGACCCGGCCGAAGAGTTCGCCTTCCGCGAGTTCGCCGGCTTCTGGATCACCATGCTGGCCGATAGCCACCTCGTGTCCGACCCGCGCAACGAGCAGGGCGTGCTGGCCGCGCTCGACAAGCTCTTCTTTGGCCAGTAGGGCCGCGAGTAGGGCCACGGTAGGGCGTCTGGGATTTCGTTTTGCCTTGGCTGCATGCCCAATAGAGAACGGGGATGATGGAGTCACTTGACCTGGTTGAAGTGGAGGGGGTGGGTCTGAACAATAAAAGGCGGCACATTATAAATGCTCCAATTAGTATTTTGGCACCTTTTCAGCATAAAGACCTCTCAACAAACGAGCAGCACGGACACAGGGGAAAGTCGTGTACTCGAGCAGGCAGGGGCAGCGATTCCCAAACGTCGGACTGGGCAAACATGCCTGTCACCTCAGACGATTGGACTGTGAGCCTTCTGCGGTGTGCTCTCCCGCTCGAAACTGAGGCTGGCGCGTCAAAACGGGCGATATCCCAGCGAGGAAGGCGCTAAGAAGCAGCCTTGGGTTTCCACCGTTTGGCGGAAGGCGTTCTAAAAATTCGTTTGACTTGTTGTTGGTATGTCCCACCGCATTTTGGATCCGAAAAATCTCGTCTGCTTTTTTTCAAGCGTCGTGCGGGAAGGCAGCAGCTTCAAGTTGCGTGCAATTTAATTCGAATTCGGGCAATCGCGGATTACACACTCTACTTGGTAATTGTAAGCGATGGGTGCGGCAATTCGGCGTCCCTCCGTTTCTCGAAAGCCGGGTAAACGCCTCCGTGTCCGGCCCCAACCGCCCTTTTCACACACTCCATACCCGTTTCGCCTCCTTTTTCCGCGGACACCCCCCGAAGGGTGGAACGACATCCACGGGCGAAGAAAAGGGAGATGGAGGCCTGCATCGAGGTGTTTGGCATGGAAGGCCCGCGTGCTCTTCGTCAGACCGAGATACACCCGCGGTCGTGGTGACCCCCGCCCACAAGCCCCGCGCGTGGGTCCAGCGCCTCACCGCACCGCACGCACGTCGTCAGGAATCCGTCCAGGATCGAGGCGCCGCCCCCAAGCACCAGTTCTTCGCCCTTCACACTCCCTCGTCGCCCTACCAGTCGCCCTACCGGTCGCCCTACCGGTCGCCCTACCAGTTCGCCCTGCACTCGTGAACGCGAGCCCTACCGGCCGCCCTACCAGCGTTTCGACATGGCGGTGGGCAGCGCGAACGAGGCGCTGCGGCTGGCCGAGGCGTCCGACTGGAAGGGGCTGCAGCGCCTGGTGGAGCGGCAGCCCGAGCTGGCGCGCGCGCGCGGAGAGTTCGGCATGCTGCCGCTGCACTGGGCGTGCGCGGACGGCCGCGCGCCGCTGGCGCTGCTGCACCGGCTGCTGGCGGCCCACCCGGCGGGGGCGCGCGCGCGCAACGCGGCCGAGCTGCTGCCGCTGCACATCGCGATCCGCGCGGACGCGCACGAGGCGTGGCTGGCGCGGCTGCTCAAGGCCTTCCCGGGGGCCGTGCGCGCGCGGCTGCCGTCGGGCGAGACGGCCGTCGAGCTGGCCGAGGCGCTGGGCCTGGACGCCGCGCGGCTCAAGCTGCTCTACCGCGTCGAGCAGGAGCTGACGCCCGAGCTGGACGGAGACGAGGAAGAAGACGACGAGGAAGACGAAGACGAGCTCGAGGCCGAGGACGACGTCGCCGACGGCGAGCCGAGCAACAAGCGGCGGCCGGCGCGCAGGTCCACGGGCAGCGGCCAGAGCAAGAAGACGCGGCCGAACCGCGAGCAGCAGCAGCAGGGGGAGGAGCCGGGGGAGGCGTGGCCCGGGCCGCTTGCAGGCGCCGGCACGCGGCTGTCGGCCGCCACCGAGCTGTCGGACGTCGAGATCGTGAGCTCGGGCTCGTCGCTGAGCGAGGGCGCCGTGCGGCTCAGCGCCTCGCGCGACCTTCTTGTCTCGCCCTCGTCCGTCAGCTCGGGCGGCGGCCCGTTCAGCCCGCCGGGCTCGCCCTCCACCGCCGCGCCGGCGTCCTTCCGGTCCATGGCGCGCCGGCACTCGCTGCGCCGCGGGCTCGGCGCACGGGACGCGGACGACGGCGCGCGCGGCCGCAGCAAGGCGCAGAGCGTGGCGGCGGCCTTCAGTCGGCGGCCGTCGGGCAGCGGCGCGTCCGCCTCGGCGTCGGCGGACGAGCGACTGGCATCGACGTCGCTGGGCGGGCGGCACCAGTCGCTGCCGATCATCCCGAGCTTCGACGCGGGCCGCCGCAACTCTGTCGGCGCGTTCGTGGACGCGGACGGCGGGCTGGGCAGCCCGAGCGACGACAGCGACGTGGACGCGCCGCCGGGCTACTACCTGTACTCGCAGCCGTCGCTGCGCCACCACGAGCAGCAGAAGCAGAAGCTGCGCACGTACCAGACGCAGCCGCAGGCCGGCGGGCAGCGGCACCACTCGCCGTTCGCGTACCGGCGCGCGTCCCACGGCGAGGTGACTCTGGCGCCGCGGCGCGGGGCGCTCGAGTCGCCGCCCGAGTGGCGCCTGGACGCCGAGTGCGCCATCTGCCGCGCGACGTTCAACATGTTCAAGCACCGGCACCACTGCCGCAACTGCGGGCAGTCCATCTGCCGCCAGCACAGCGCCGACAAGAAGGTGTCGATGGCCGCCAAGGGCTTCGCCACGCCGCAGCGCGTCTGCATCTCGTGCTACGCGCTGCTAGCGCAGAGTCGCTCGCTGCAGCGCGACCTGGCGCTCGACGGGCTGGCGGGCGACCCGATCCTCGGCGCCGTCGCCTTCCAGCAGCAGCACTACGCCAACGCCAACGCCGGTGTGGCGCCCGGCAGCAGCGGCGGCTCGACCGTCACGGCGCTGCGCTCCACGGCCGTGTCGACGGCCATGTCGACGGCCCGCCGGTCGTCGCTGAGGGGGAGCCTGGTCAGCGGGTCGAGCCCCGGCAACGGCGCGCCGGCCGCCGCGTCCATGCCGCTGGCAGCAGCGGCGACGGCGACGGCGGACGCGGGGAGGGAGCAGGCGCTGGCCGCACAGGTGCGCGAGCTGCGCGCGCTGGCGGACGCGCAGCAGCAGCGGCTGGAGCAGCTCGCGCAGAGCAACGCGCAGATGCAGCACCGGCTGCTGGAGCACGAGGAGGACAAGGCCGAGACGACGCTGCTCATCACGCAGCTCATGACGCGCGTGTCGGCACTGGAGCTCGGCCGCGGGCAGCAGGAGGACGAGGACGACGACAGCGAGGACGACAGCAGCAGGTAAGCGCGCTGGCTGGCCGGCTGTACGCGCACACGAGTAGCGAGTCTAGTAGCGAACGCGCCGCAATGGGACGTACCGAGAGAGCTCTCTCTTGTATATATTGCTTGCCGCTCGCTCGCTTGCTGTCCTCGGACGCTCCGACTCTTAGAAGCCCCGACCCGGCCGCCGTCTAGGCGAGCGAGGGCCGCTCGCCGATCTCGGCGCGCTCGTAGGCGAACTTGCCCTTGGGCTTGTACGTGAGCTCCGGGTGCGGCGCGTCTGGCCCCGCGTGGCTCTGCGCGCTCGTGCGGCCCGTGATGGCGTCCACCGCCAGGTACACGGCGAAGATGGCCGAGGCCGTTCCCAGGCCCGTGAAGGGCTTCTTGGCGCAGCCGCTGATGAACGGGTGCTTGCGCCACGCGTCCTGGTGCGCGAGGACCATGCTCTCCACCTGCTTGGTCGGCTTGCTCGGCTTCCGGGGGTGCAACGACACTGGGGGAGTGGAGTAATGAATACCCGGGGTTGTGTGTGGTGGCGGATGCGATTCAGAAATGAATCGACGGATACGGACCTAGGATTGGGTTAAATATGTGATTCTTTTTGGCCAATCAACAACGAGTACTGATTTAAAATACAGCATACTGATTTAGGTTGTTACAATTTGGTTCAATGAAAACGCTAAAAAAGAGGGGATACTGATTTAAAATCGGGCGATGGCCGCTTGGCTAATCACCGCGCTTGAAAAAGAGGTAAAGGTACTCATTTAAAACGGGCGTCGACCCTCCTTTTTATTAGCCAATGAGGACGAGGGGTAGTTTGATTAGTAGCTAATCATGCATTCGGACAGTATGATACTCTGTTTTAAATAAGTACATTATCCTTTTTTCGAGCGTGTTGATTGGCCAGCATGGAGGGTCGTGATTGGGTGGAAAGAGGCAAGAGGCTATTTCTGTAAATGACCGAATAGTTTCCAGACAACACCAACACTGGAAGCAGGTGGAGCAGGCATCATGGCGGTGCGGATGCATGGGCAGTCGGGTTCGTGGCGGCTTCCTGACGGGTGTTTGTGGCTTGACGCGCGCCGCAGGACAAGGGCAAGGGCGTGGCCAACTTCGAGCGGCAGACGTGGGACAAGGCCGAGTACGAGCGGCGCGCGCAGCTCCGCGCGAGCGGCCAGGTGCCCGAGGAGGAGGAGGAGACGCCCCGGGTCATCCGGTCGAGCCGGGAGGAGTTCAAGGCGGCCAGTGAGGATGCCGCGGGACCCGCCGGGTCAGCGCGCGCGTTTCTCAAGGCGCGCACGCAGCGCGTGAGCCTGGACGGGCACGTGGGCACGGTGCGCGTGGTCAAGGCGGACGACCTGAGCAAGAACGGCGGGTACTTCTGCGAGGTGTGCGAGTGCACGCTCAAGGACTCGGTGGCGTACCTGGACCACATCAACGGCAAGCGCCACCTGCGCAAGCTCGGCTACAGCATGCGCGTGGAGCGCTCGACCGTGGACCAGGTCAAGAGCCGCCTGCAGAGCGTGGCCAAGCGCAAGTACGACCCGCTCATGACCAAGAAGCTCGACGCGATGGAGGGTGAGTAGGCGTCGTGCTCCGCACTGCTCTGCTTGGCTATGACCTCGCTAGCTAGTGATATGCTAGCGCTAACCAGTCGCTTCGTCCGTGCAGAGTACGAGAAGAAGCTCAAGGCCGCCGAGGAGGAGGAGGCGCGTGCCAAGCGGCAGAAGAAGGACGACAAGAAAAAGGCGCGGCGCGAAGGCGAGCAGTCGCCGGTCACCACTGCATCGACGACACTTCCCAATGAGTCCAACGTGTCCAAGGCGTCCAGCACCGCCTCCGAGGTCGCAACAGGCGCGGGGAACGACGCGGACGCCGAGATGATGGCCATGATGGGCTTCGCGGGCTTCGGCGGCTCCAAGAAATAGAACCAAGGAATCGAACCGATTGAACGGCCATATGTGCGATTACTTGATACAACGCGGGTATTTACGGATGAATACGAAAACCAACGCGCTTGATTTCATGATTTCCGGTAAGAGCCACGCTGGTTTTTGTAATTCCCCCATTCCGCTGTTTCTGGGAGTCGCACTTTTGCAGTCAAAACGCAGGAATGGAGCGCGAGGATGGCGGCGGCGGGCGGTATGCGCGGCCCCCAGCGCGCAGCGAGCGCCCCCCAGACGGCCACAACCCGGTCTCCATGCGTCAGGACTACGTGGGCGGCGGTTCCCGGCCGGACGACCGCTACAGCGGCCGCTACGACGTGCCAGCAGAGCAGCAGCCGCCGCGCTTTGGCCACAGAGACCACCCGCGCTCTTGCTCTCGCTCTCCTGTGAGAAGCAGAGCGCCGCATCGGGCGACCGGAGGGGACGGCGCGTACCCTCGGCGCGCGTCGAGACCCGAGCGCGGCGACCGCGTCGACCGGCCGGCGGTGGTCTTCGAAGCGCCGCCGAACGCAACTCTCATCATCAAGAACCTGCCGCCTGTCGCGGACGAAGACATGGTGGGTGGGTCCCGGCCGGCTGGCTGGTGGCGTGGACTAGCGGGAACGACAGGGACTGACGCGTGTCTGTGCGCAGCTGCTGCGGGAGCTGGCGAGCTTCCGGCCGATGCGCGCGCACGCGATCCGCGACCGCGAGACAGGAGCACCCAGAGGCTTCGCGTTCGTGGACTTTGAGTCGGTAGAGCACGCCACGCGCGTCATGAACACCTTCGGTGTGTCGCCGGCTACTCGTTGATGATTCTTCTATTCGGACTGACGCCTCACATCGTCACGGTTGTCCTCGCAGAGTACACCCCTCTAGTGCTGGCGGGCCGGGCAGTGGTCATGGGCTACGCGTCCAACCGTCGACCGCCGCCGCTGGGGACCGAGAGTGACCGACCGGTGCCTATTCACCGCGACCACAGCCCGCACCAGTCCTACCGCGATGAGCACCACGGGACGGACTACTCGAGCCGCCCGCCGCGGCTGGACTGGCTGTGTGATCAGGTGAGCGACAGAGCTGGTAGTGGCGTATTGGATATGCCGACTCATGAGCGTTGTGCTTTTTCATTTGAAAGTGCAACGCAACCAACTTCTCGCGCCGCACGACCTGCTTCAAGTGCTTTGTGCCGAAAGGCGAGCATCCACGAGAGGTACCAGCCGACTTCTCGCTCGCTCGCAGCAGCCCAGACGCGCGCCACGCACCGTCCAACGACTCGGAGTACTACCGGCAGCATGACGACCGCAGTGGCGACCGATACGACAGCCGCGAGGGCGGCTACAGTCGCTCGCCAGAGAGCAAGAGGCATGGCTCGTACCCGTCCGAGAGGGACGCGGCTGCTCCCCAGAGCAACGTAATCGCTGTGCGGCAGCTTCTCTTCGATGTGGATGAGGGACAGGTGAGATCAGCCTGCGTATTGTGCGGGACACGAGGAGTCGAGTGCCTAACGCGTGATGCTCGGTGGCACAGCTCCAAGTGGCGTTCGCGGCCTTCACTGGCGTCTGCGCTATCCGTCTGGTCCGCGACCGTGCCACGAACGAGTCGCGCGGGTTCGCCTTCGTCGAGTTTGTCGACGTCGACGTACGCTGAAGAAGGGTATCTTCCTGAGCGCCTCCGCCGCGCCAGAGTGTCTGATGGCCTTCTTCATTGTGGATCGACAGGCCGCGCGCCAAGCGATCGAGATGGGTCAGAACCTGCCGGTAGGAGGAGGCTTCGCCCGCCTCTCGTTCGCCTACGACACGTTCCACTCGCGAGGACATCCGCTCGCGGGTGGCGACGACCGTTCTGGTGTCTATGAGAGCGACTACCGCAGTCGGCGAGACGACCGCGCGCTGTCGAACTCAATCGCCGCGACGGCGCTGGAGCAGGCGCAGTGGGCGTTGGCCAATGGCTACCGACGCAGTGGCGCGCAGGCGGGCGACGACGCCAATGCCGACGGCTTTCAGCAGGTGAATACCTTTTTCCTTCCGGTTGCTCTAGTTGCTCGCGGCTGGGCACGGCCTCGTCCCATCGCAGTAGGAGCCGGCAAGGGCATCGCATGAAACACTGACTAACATCGAAGGACGCGTGTACCTGCCAAACTCGGCACCTCTCACTGCGACGATGATCGGGGGAAGGAGCAGACCGACATCGTGGACGACGTGAATGCGCTGCTGAGTAGCGCGGCGGAGGCTGCGCGGCCTCGGATTGAGGAGCCCAAGAAACAGTGGCCGCAACCATTCGAGACGGGCGGCGGCAGCTACGTGTTTGCGAGCGACGTCGGGCTCTACTGGGACCAGGACAGCATGTTCTACTACTCGCCAGCCTCGAAGCTCTACTACTCGGTCTTCCTCGGCAAGTACTTCCGGTGCGACACTAACAGCAGCAGCAGCAACCCATTCCATGAAGTAGCGCCGCCTGTGCCAGTCGACGATTCGCCATTTGTCCAAGACGTGGGTGGTCAGCAGCCGGCGGGTGTACAGACGGCAAACGCAACACCGTCGGCGCTGAAGATCGCCAGCGGCGTGAGTCTGTCGTTGAAGCTGCCCGCAAAGAAGAAGGCGCCGATATCGTTCGGCCTCAAGCCAGCGGCTGCAGCAGGCGGCAAGACGCTCAAGACTGCGGTCGACAATACTGCCTCTAGTGCTGCGTTTGCCGCTGGAACTACTCCGGCTGGGGTGACGCGCAGGAGCGCGCAGGACATTGCCAAGTGGTCACAACTGCAGCGGAAGACGAAGATCGAGGAGCAGCAGCAGACGAAGAAAGCTGGTGGCGTCGGTAAACTGCCGTTTGAGAGTGCCTCCGCGCCAAACCCGAAGACTGACAGGGCTGCGACTCAAGTGGTCAAAACTCCGGAGCCGGCGGCAGCTCCGTCAGTCATTGATGCGTTGGCCAACACAGCCGTGGAAGTGCCCATTTGCCTGGTACGTGCAGTTGTATCGGAGTTTGCAATCGCTCGCAGCTAATCTCTCTCGCTCTCTTCATGTCTTACAGCTGTGCCGACGCAAGTTCAACTCGATGGAGGTGCTGAGGAAGCACGAGACCATGTCCAAGCTGCACCTCGAGAACCTCGCCAAGTCTCGTCAGGACAAGGAAGCGGTCGCCGCTGAGCATCGTGAGCGCGATCGCGCGGCAGTGATCGCCCGCGAGAAGCGTGAGCGTGAGGCAGCGACCCAGGAGGCCGAGGCGAAGCGCCAGCGCCTGACCGAGGCGGCCGCGAGCTCGAAACCGGCGCAAGAGGCCAAAGCGGCCGCCGCACTGGAGCAGGGCATCGGCGGCAAGATGCTCAAGATGATGGGCTGGAAGAGCGGCGAAGGACTCGGCAAGCGGGGCACCGGCATCACGGCGCCAATCTCGGCGAGCGGAGCCAGCGCTAGCGGTGGCTCGAGCATGGCTGGGCTCGGTGCGCGGTCGGCCCTGCCCGTTAGCATCTCAGAGACTGCGAGTTTCAAGGAGCGCGTGCAGTCGTTCACACGCGCGCGATACGACGCCACTGGCGCCAAGGAGCAGTAGACGAGATGGTGTTCAACACGTTCACAGGGGCAAGACCGACGCGCTTGGTGATCATTAATGCAAAGACGAGGCGTTCCTGACGCTCTTCGCCTGCTCTGGTGACGATGGCGGTTGTCTCCAGCCGACCGTCTTCGCACTAATGCTGGCAGGCAGTTGATGCCACTTCTCCATCCACCTACCTGCTCAGCCATCGACTAGCCACTAGATGACAGCCCGGAGATTGCTCCCCGGGCTACGTTCTCGACCTGCAGAATGCGGGATCGCGATCTTGGCCCAGGAAGCACGGAAGAGTCAGCGACAGGATGTTTTTGGACGCGTTCTGGTCGCGGTTCACCGTCGTGCCGAAACAGCCATTTTGACAATAGTGGTTGTCAATTGTGCAACAAGCTCACCTTTTTTTCCTATGCAGCTGCCGATTTTATTTTCTCGCCCCCTGATTGGCTAGAAGATTTTGCCGCCATCAGAACGAAAACTCGTGCTGTTGAACGTGCAGCAGCAAGAGCGATCTTTTTTGCGCGCGCGCGATATGCAGGCAGAAGCGGAGATGTCAAGCGCTCGGGCCGCAAACAGCCCTGTAGCTGCTTCCGCGGCGAGCAGAGGTGACCAGGAGTCGGTCGGGCGCTGTGAGCGCGCGGCCGCTGCGTGCCAGTGGCGCCACTGCAGAAAGACCGCCAAGCTGGAGACGAGCGATGAAGCGCTCCGTCCGTGCAGCAGTGAGAAGTGCACGCGGATGGTACACGCTGCATGTTTTGCGAGTATGCGCGAGTCGTTCGGCGCGCCCAGCAGCTTCAACGATGTCATCTGCGGGAAGCGCTGCTACAATGCCCTGATCAAGAAGGTTACCAAGGTGGCAGCAACGTCACAAGGAACGAAGAAGCATGTGATGTGGGAGTCGGACGGGCCCACGCCAGATGTCAGCTTGCTAAGCGTGATGCTCGACTGGTTGACGAGCGGCAACAACTACGACAGGTACCGCGGGGGCGACTCGCAGACTGGCGAGACGAAACTCGTTCTGGCGAACGAGATCACCCGGGCAATCGCTGATGCAGGCGTGACGACCGTTAGAACCGCCAAGGACGTGACCAACAAGATCAGCCTCTTGGAGAAGCAGTACCGCGTGGCCTCGGATTGGCTCGCGAACACAGGTCAAGGCGTGACAGACGAGCGCCAGTTGCGCCAAGCGATCATCGACAGGTGCCCGTACTACTTTGAGCTCCGCGAAACGCTCGAGGATAGGCTCTCGAGTCGTCTGCAGCTGCTCAACACGGATTTAGGAGCGATGGACGGCAACACGGACGACAATGACGATGCTGCTGCTGATGCAGCAGACGACGCGGACGCTGTGGATAGCGTGTCGGTGACAAACTCGGAGGCGTCGTCAAACCGAAGCGCAGGCAGCCGCCCCGATCCAGCCGGTCGAATGATCACGATAGTCCAGCCAACCAAAAAGCAGCGCACCAACAGCACAACCCCAGCACCACCGCCACCACTCTTGGCCCTCAAAGAGGCGCAGCTGCAGCAGCAGCGCGAGTTCAAGAGCGTCAAATTGCAGTTGCGCGAGCGCAAGATTGCGCTGCAGGAGATGAACGCGGTGGAGCAGCGCCAGCGACTCGCCCATGCTACCCGTGAAGTGGACGCTAGAATTGAAGAGGCCGCTGCTCAGACGGCAAAGCTACGCGAGGAAGCACAGCAGTGCCGCCAACAACAGAAGATTGTGCTGCTGCGCGAGCGAGCCAAGCTGTTGCAGGAAGGCGTCAGCCAGGCAAACATTGATTTGCTCTTGCCTTTAGATGCACTCATCGACTAGGTAACTCATCAACTGCTTTCGGCGCTCGCCACCCTCTGCGCTACTCGGAATTGGAGCGTTTAGCTCGTCGCTGTCGTCGTCGCTTAGGTCATGCCCATTGGTCCTGATCTCGTCCTCCCACTCGGGTGGCACGGGCTCTGCGATGAGTAGATTGTGGATGATACTGGCGCACGCCACGTAGCGAATCAAGCGGCGCATGCCGTTTTCCTTGCTTGTCAATTTCACGCGCATTCCCTTGAGCTGCTGAAACCGAGTCTTCAGCAGCCTGATACAGTGCTCCGTCTTTATTCTCGCCTTGGCGAGCCGCTTGTTGAAGATCGTTTTGGACAGCGAGAGGTCAGCTTTGGGTGGCTTCTTGAATGTCGGCACCAAAATACGCGACGCCTGGAAAGCAAAATCGCCCAGCAGATACTCGCGCTGAGCGAAGTACGAGTCGGGATGCAGGCATAGGTCACTGTTTGACTAGACGCGGTTGTCATGTACCGAGCCGGGCCATCCAACGATGATGTTGCGAACCCGCGCAACGTCATCACATGTGACGAGAGCATTCACCGCGTTGTGACCTTTTCTCGACCAGTAGTCCTCGCCGCGGTACGTAGGCTCGATGGCGAGCGGCAAGAGAGTTCCGTCCGTCATGCCGATACAGTTTATAAAGCCGTACTTGCTCTTTATCCGCAACGCGATGGAGGCTCTCTCTTCCGCCTCCGGCTCGAGCTTGAGTATGGCAGTGGTCGCGCGCTTGAGGTACGCGTCGGCGGTGTCGGTGCCGATGCCGAGAAACAGACCCACTATCGCCCGCTTGTTTGCGTTGCCGCAAGCGCCAAGATACATGAGCAGAACGAGTAGATGCAGCTCGGCCCCACCGCGGAACGGCTTCGTGCCCGCAGACGAGAAGATCGGGTCGGTCTTGACGAGACTAATCAGTCGAAAGAACGTCTCTCTACGCAGCCGAAAGTGCTGGAGAAACTTGTCCTGGCTCAGGAAGGTAGAGTCGTACAGCAGTTTCGTCCATCGATCCGCCCGACGGCGGTAAGACGTCGGCCGAGCAACGTAACGGGTCGCCTTGACATGCTCGTACTCTGCAGCGAAGTAATCGTCTAGTTCATCCTCGTCGGAGTCGATCTCGCTGAATAGCTCCCGAATGGTGGCAGCCTCCTCGCGCTCACCAATCACTCGCTCAAGCTCCCTGAGCTTTCTCTAGCGCGCCGAAACTCGCGGCATCGCGCGAAAAAATCTGAGAACTGTTGCGTCCCCGCTGAAGGGGTCCTCAACTCATCGTGACGCCATTAGTCGAAAAGCGATGTGCGACCATGCACACGCACAAAAAAAAGTGAACTTGCTGCACAATTGACAACCACTAATGGAGCACACTGTAAACCTTCGAGTGGTGAACGACCCCTCCTTGCCAACTTGACGCTCCCACTGGTGCTCTAGCTTCCGGTTGCAACTTGCGTGGAGCTTGCTCGTCAGATACTCATCGATCGAAATCACTGAGCAGAATCGCTTCAACTCGCGCTCAAGCTGCTTGACGGGCCAGATGGGCAATTCTTGATAAAACCATTGGCGTTGTTGGCGCTCCAGTCGCCGAAGCCGATCAGCGTGTTCATCCCGGCCGTCTCTGTCAACATGAGGCAGATCTGGCGCAGATTCTTTTTCTTGAAGATGAAGCGCTTGAACCGGAGCTTCCTGAACGGTTTGGCCGCGCAGAAGCCTAACAGCTCATCGAGGCGAGGGATCAAGTAGGATATGTGGAGCTGAAGTTGTCAATCGAGCTCGTCTTTCGTGTCGGAAGTCGACGACACGGGTTCCGAAACGACGGATCTCGTGCGATACAGCGCCGAATCGTCCTTGTGGTTGGAGTATACTTGGCGTCCTCATAGAACTCGGGCGTCGAGCACGAGATGGAACGGCCGTGGTTCCTCGGGGCCACAATCATGTCCCGGAGCCCAGGATCGACACCCCACACCTCGCCAAAGACCACAGATGAAACATCTCCACTTGTGGGTGGAGGGCCTTGGGTTTACGCAGAACAACGCTGACCGCTTTGCCGTCAGTCAGAATCTCGCCCGCGAACTTCTTCGTCGCAGTCTCGAACTTGCTAATCTTGAAGAGTTCACGCCACCACACTTCGGAAACTGCGTTCCAATCGGCTCCAAATGCAGGCGCCGCAATGCCTCCTCGCTTGAGAAGCCCATAGAGACCAAGGCTGCACATCTTCAAGTGGGAGCAGATGAACCCGCGCTTGAACGGGAGAAGGCTGAACGCGCGCAGCTGCCGAACCCTGGGGTTATGTAGGTTTCGGGCATTCTCCTCTTCGATGTTCCGCAGGAAATGAAACGTCACAGGCACCAGGCTGTGTGATTGCTTGAAAACCTGGTTAATCTGAGTGCTGCCATCTTGGAGAATTCAGCCGCGCAACTCCAGGACACGATCGTCGACACCTTCGTATGTGTCCGCCAGTACGTACTTCAGCAGGGTCCAGAGTGGGCTTTTCTTCAGGCCGAAGCGCAGCGCTGTGAACTTCTTCAAACGGGGTAGAAGTTGTCGAGCACATGGTTGCTCGCGTTTGTCGCCATCTGGAGGCTTGCATTCTGGAGCCACCCCTTGCTGATGTCAGTGCTGCTGGCGAGCAGCGTCTCCTCACCGCGCGACGCCTTGTACAAGTCAACCGAAGCGCGGAAGTTGTCGTCCGGGATGTGCTTGCGATTTTATTTGCCGACACTCACAGCTGACAGACACTTGTAGTGGAACGTCTGGTCGAGGACAGGAATCGCGAGCTGGTCGTGACACAGGCGCATAACGTGTAGGTTTGCGAGAGTGTACGCTTCTGCCATCGCCTTGTTCGTGTCGTGGAGCACGCTCTCCCACGGAAGCGCCACAGCTTCCCCTTGCAAAAGGACATGAAGGAGCACTTGATCACACTGATGTCGGTATTGGCATTGCGAGCTCTGCGATCGCTGACGTCCGCACGAACGCGCTTGGACTGCGGTGCCGTCTCGGTTGACTTGCTCACACTCTGCCGCTTCCTGCCACTACCCTTGTCAGGGGGATCCGAGCGCCTAGCCACACGCGACGCCATCGCAGCAAGTCGGAAAATGCGATCTATCTTGCCAATGCACACAAAATGCTTCGTCGCTGTGCTCAGACCATCTCTCCAGCAACAAAAACGAGCCGTTAGACCGTTTAACAATGCAATAGTAGACGGTCTTGTATTGAGAGCAAGTTGAAGCTCGCGAAGTGACGTCGACGTGCGTCAGAGCAATGGCACTGATCCGATCGCATTTATTATCCCGTTCGCTATCGCCCAGCACCAAGTGCACGACGGCGACTATTACCTCATTCACGCGTCGGCGCGGTGGCGCAGCGCCGAGAGCAGCCGCTTGCGCTCGCGTTCGTAGAAGGCGAGCTCTTCCTGGACGCAGTGCGCGTCGGCGGCGTTCGGGTCGGCGAGCAGGTCGCCGCGCAGCGCCTCGATGCGGCGCTTGGAGCCGCTTAGGCGCTCCTCCATGAACTGCGTCTGCTGGATCTCGAACTGCAGCTTGGCGTTCGCGAGGTTCTGCGTTGCCAGCTTGTTCTTGCTGCGCCAGAACTCGCGCTTGAGCTCCGCGACGCCCTCCTCGTCGAGCGTCTGCGAGCCGTCGGTCGTGTCCGAGACGGTTGCGCAGTCGTTGACCACAGTACCGCTGACGCCTGCGTCGATCTCGAGAGGGCTGCAATCGTCGTCCGAGATGAGCACGAGCTCGTCTTCGTTGCTACCTGCGTCAAGACCGACGTCGGGTGCTGGAGCTTGCTCGCGAGGCTCGCGACGACGAGCCGGTACTGGGGGAACGATCGGGTCAAACGTCCGGTAGTAGCTGCCGATAGTGACGACCGTGACCAGACCCAGACGGCGTCGGAGATTGGACAGCAGGGAGAGCAGCTCCTGCTTCTTTTCGTAGTTGTCTTGGAATGGCAGGTTCGGCAGCTTGACGCCGTTGTACGCTGCGCACACTTGCTTCCACGCAGCGAAGAGTCTGTCCGGTGTAATGGGTAGCCCGGAGCTGTCCAGCTGGCCCTTGTTGGTCGACGTCATGGTGCTGGCGACCAGCTTCCAGAACTTCATGCCCTCGACCGACTGCTGTGGCCCGTAAAGGTCGAAGGATGGGATCGTGACCGTGTCGCTCAGCATCGACTTGTTCTTGGTCAGCACGCGCTGGTATAGCTCGTACAGCCGCGTCCAGAGCTTGTCCGAGAAGATGGTGTCCAGCATCCTGTCGAGCCGGACAGAGATGTTATCAGCGAGGAACAGCAGCAGCACATGCATCCGCAGCGCCACTCCCGTACCGGGCCGTCACGAAGCGATCAAGAGGCTCGTCGTCCTTCGCCACAGCCAGCGCCCTCGGTGGCCTTTGGTCCGTCCGATGCGCGCGGAGCAGCGCCATGTACCCCATCTTGGAGTCGTTCGCCCCCGGCCCGTGCCGCACGACCCGCAGCTTCAGCCGGTGCACCTCCTTCCTCAAGTCCTTGGCCAAGTACTGCTCCAGCGGCTCCTGCAGCGCGGCGCTGGCCGAGGGAGATACCGTCGCCGGCAGCGGCTGCGACGACGAAGGCGGTGGTGGCGGCGGCGCTTGGCGCTCGCTCACGGCCGCGCTCGACGGCCGCGCGAAGCCGCCGCACGCGAAGAAGTTCCTGCCCGCGGTGCTCATCCGGTCAGCCGGTCTCTCTCTGGTCTCGATCTCCGCCTGGTTAATCCGCAAGTGACGCCTTCCTGGCTGCTGGCACCCATTTTCCCGCGCTTTTTCGCCTTGAAAGGCAACTGATGACGAGCTTCGGCCAACGGAAACTTCAGCTTCCCGCGCTTGAGTGACACCTTCAACTCAATCCAGTTGATATAGAAAACAATGCCCCTTGGTAGAGTGACATCCACGACCACCACCACCACCACCATGTCGATAACCAACATGGAGGCGACCAACATGGAGCCGATACGGAGACCCCCAACGTGGAGACGCCCAAGGCAAAAGCCGACTCTCGCCGGGTGTATTTTGTCGCTCATGCGCGCGCGGCGTGTCGTGCGTCTCTCTCTCTCTCTCGCTCGCTCGCTCGTGCCGCCCTCCAATTGAAAAACATAAACCTCTAGAACTGACCACCTCTCCTCCGGCAACGAAGGCCGAGGTGAGAACTCTACCTAGGGAGAGCTGGGCGGCGAGGGCGCCTCGCCCCCGGCCAGAGCGGCAGCGCCAAGCGGCGCGCGCTCACGGCTGGGGTCGCGGCCGCCGTCCAAGGCGTCAGTCCTGGTCGTCCAGCTCCCCAATAATTACTTCTACATGAACGCGTCCTCGTCAAAGTCGTCGTCGTCGTCGAACTCGTCGTCGTAGTCCATCTCCATGAAGTCAACCTTCCAGCGGAGGATGCCGCCGATGCCACCGAAGCCCTTGCAGAACTGCGAGCCCTCCTGTGACTTGGCCGTCACGAACTCGAGCTCCGTGCCGAACTGCTTGTAGTTGTTGGCGAACCACTCCACCAGCGGCACGCGCTCCACCGTCTCGAGCTTGGCGCCAGTCTCCTGGTCGACGTAGTTGGACGAGACCGTCTCCTCCGCGGGCGAAAGGATCTTGTTAGTCTCGGCGCCCGTCGCCTCGTTGCGCAGCGTGATGCGGTGGTGCGGCAGGTCCTCCCAGAGGATCAGCGTCTCGACGGCGCCGAGGTCCAGCGCCTTCATCGTGTCGCTCACGCCGAAGCAGTACTTGCCAGAGTCCTGCGCGATCTCCTCCATGTACTTGACGATGAGCTTCTTCTCCTGCACGAACTTGACGTTCGCCAGCGTCTCGGCCGCGAGCTCGATCGCCTGGTTGAAGCCGTTCTCGCCGCCGTACGACACGTCCACGACCTTGACGACGATCTCCGAGAGGCGCTTGTCGAACATGTCGCTGCCGTTCAGCTCGTTCTTGAAGTCGGCCGAACCGGCGAGCACGAGGTTCGAGATGTTGGGCTTGTCGTTCGAGATGAACAACTGCGTGGCCATCTCCGCCACCTTGCGCACGTAGTTGTGGCGCTTCTCCATACGCAGACGCGCGAAACGCAGCGCCGACTGACCACCGCGGCCGTGCTTCTTGGGCAGGTCGACCGAGAAGCGGTGCAGGATCTCGCGCGTGTTGCCCGCGACGGTTCCGTAGAGCGCGCCGTTACCGTCCATGACGATGAAGCCGAAGCGGTCGTTGTCCTGCAGCAGCTCGCCCAGCGCCTCCGTGTGGAACTTGTTGTCGCACATGTAGAGCGACGTGTTGATGGGCTTGAACGGCTCAAAGTCAATGTTCACGCGCTTCTCCTTGCCCTCGTCCGTGATGATCGTGCCGCAGTAGATGATCAGCCCGTTCGGCGGGCACCGGTTGTACAGCTTGAGGCGCTGCTGCGTCGACGTGATGGCACCAAGCACCGACAGGCGGTTCACGCGCGACTTGATGTTGGACGCCGTGCCCATCTCATCCGCCAGCATCTTGGACACGCGCGAGATCTGGTCCTTCGGCGGGATGATCAGCGAGATCATGCTCGTGCCGTTGCTGCCGCACACAAGGGGGGGAGGAAGGACGCAAGCGACCCAACATCAGCCGATCGATCCAGCGTCTGGGTCTCTCTTCCTCTCTCTACTGCCAAAGGGAGAAACGTACCCGCGCGCGGCCTGCAGCGACTTGATGAGCTTCTTCACCTTGAAGAGCTCAACCTGGTCGTCCGCGGGGTTCGAGGCCATCGTGCTCGCCTGGGGAGAACCGGAGGGGGGAGGAAGGAAGGGGGGGGACTCGCGTTCTCTCTCGGCGATGGAGTTTTGCCTTTGCACATGGCGGCCACCCGCCGGCCGCGTGGGTGGTTTCGCTCAGTCCAGTCGTGGCGGGGGGACAATATTACACAAAGCGACTGCCTCGTTTACTTTATTTATGTTTAAAGTGTCAAAACTGATGGGTGGAGACGCCATTTCAGCCAGTAAACACTGTTCACTTCCCTGTTTCCACGAATGGAAGCGTGGGCAAGCATGTAAAAACTATTGCTTATTTCAAACGTAGCACCAACCTTCACTCGCACCTTGGGGTCGTGGGGTCCGGCTCGCAACAGTCAACAACAAACACGGAACGCGTCGGTGCTTGTCGGCCGACAGCTCGTGTCGGTGTGCCTCGCTGCAACCCGAGACACGAAGGTGGTGGCGACTCAGTGGTGGATGGCGAAGGTGACGAGCGAGCCTCCGCTGACGAAGCGCACAATGCTGAACGCTGCATTTGCGTCTCGCCCCGCGACGAAGCCACAGTGCGGACATCGGAACACCGCCGCGAGCAGTTGCCGCACGTCATGTTCGTGTACAACTCGGACGAGACGACGAGCGTCTTGCCTCGCAGCGCACACTTGGATAGGACGAGCTGACGAAATGCATAGTGCTTGAGACTGAGCAAGGACTCGTTGAACGCGTGGTTGCGGCTGTTGCTTGGCTTGACCATGATCATCGTCTGGAAGATCGGGAGCACGATCGTGTCGTACTGCTTGGTCAGGAACGCGCCCGCTTGGTGGTGCAGCTCCTGCACAGCGTTCTTGAGCTTGGCCGTGGCGGCGTTGAACCCGCGTCGAGCACTCACAAGGGCCCTCCATTGCTTGCGAGAGCGGTGGCCGTGCTGGTTGTGGATGACTGCCATGTCGTGCTGCGACTGGCTCGCTCGGTCCTGCAGCCGACCCAGGTGCGCATGCGTGCCGCGGCCAATCTCGACGACGCTCCCATCCAGGTCGACCCCTGTTTGGAAGGTCCGCAGGCCGGGGTCGAGAGCGATGCACCGGCCGTGGGCGTCGAGAGCTGGGGGGCGAACGTACTGGGGAATCACTGCAAACCACAGTCCATTGCTCAGGATGATCTCGAGGTCCGTCGAGATCGCCACGTCCGGTCCGCAGCGCATTGGGATGCGCCAAAGTCCAGGGATCGACAAGAGAGGCCGAGAGGTCTGTGTCGTGCGCTCGATCTTTGCCGTTGTTCTCTCCACTCCTAGCGTGCGCAAGGGGTTCTTGTTCTTGCCCTTGAAGCCCATTTTGAAGTGGCTGATGTGACCGTGCGCCAAGTTGCTGAAGGCTGCACTGACCGCCGCCTTGAACTTGCGTACTGTTCTCACGCGGAAGCAACTTGGCGTCTCGAACACCCAGACTGGAGGCGGACCAATGCCTGCTGGGTATACTCGCGGAGTCTTGGACTGCTTGGTCACGTACAGGTTCTGTAGAGTCGACGCCTTCGACACGCTTGTAGCACGGAAGTGGGCGGTGGCTTGGTTCCAGGTCCACCGGCACGTGCCTAGGAACCTCCGCAGCAGCCGGCTCTGCTCTGCGGTGGGGAACAGTCGATACTTTCGGGATCGGCACTGGAGCAACTTCTTCTCTGCTTTCAGCCGCTTGACCTGCTGCTTTAAGCTGGACAGCGTTCGCTCGTTCTGGTCCACGCTCTTCTTGAGAGCCTTGAGCGCTCGAGTCGCTTCAGCCAGCTCTCGCAGCAGCTCCACCTTCCTATCAAGCGCGTCACACTTGCTCTGATGGTACTCAAGGCTAGTCGCCCACTGCGCCGTTTGTGGGAGGGCGTGGAGGTCGGCAAGCGTTCGGCGCGCCGGGGCCAAGCACGTGTGCATCCTCAGACGGAACCAAGTCTGCAGCCTGTGGTGGTCGAGTTGTTGTCCTGTGTTAGCGAACGCGGTCCGGACGCTGCAGCTGAGCGCTGCCTCCACCTGGTTTTGTCGCCCTAGCTGGAGCTTTGTCACCAGCGGCTGGTCCTCGCGGATACGCCCAAGGAGAACGAGCACGAGCAGCGCGACCAGCACACCGTCCAGTGCGGTCTCGTCTTCAGCATCCAGCGCCTTGAGAACTTGGGTGACGTCGTCGTCCGTGGCTTCTTCTGCCGCAGTTGGGACCTCGCGCAGAGCAAGCCACGCGGCGCTCTTCCGCACGATCTGCAGGCACCGACGGACGCGATGGAACTTGGCCTCGTCGTGGATATACACGAACAGGAGAACGCGCGTCTGCGCGAGTGCAGCCCACACACGTCCGAGCAGCTGCTTCCACAAACGTCTCCCAGCGCCGATGTGAACTGGAGCTTCCGTGTCGGGCGGGGTCGCTGGCACCGATTCAGTGGTCGTGCTGTCAGCGACTGACCCAGCGCGGTGGTCTGGTGGCGGCTGTGGGCCCCCGGTGTTTTCCGGGATCCGCTTTCTCTTCGGCGTCATGGCGTGGATTCCAGAATAAGCTGGGAGCTGGTGGCGGTGTCGTGCTGCCGCCTGCTGGTCATTGTTGCTATAAACAAGGAGGGCAACGACCGCATCCAGTGATTTTAAGATGGACGCGCCAATCAGAGCTCTCGTTTTGGTCCCTCTGATCGCTTTGAATCCTCCGAAGTGCTGGATGGTGCAACACAGTTCAAGACGACAGGAAGCATGCGCTCCTGGCGTGTCAATCAAAGTTGAAGAACAAACACCATGAGCTGCTGTTTTATATATTTAAACATCATTACAAATAAACGTCGAAAAAGAAAGACCCTCTTGGAAACTCTATTGAGCGACATTTGGTTGCGCGACAAACAGTATATTTTTTGGTGCAAAACTTCCGTATTCATCACATCCACCAAAGAGAGATAGTCTGGCCCACATCACTGCACCACAATCCAACCCTGACAGTTTGGCGATGGATACCCATTCTCGGGAACGCGAGTGCATCAATCCCAACATCTGTTCGGCCAGGTTTCCTCGTCCGACCTACGTGCACAATGATTTATGCGATGCAGCGCCACCGCGACTCCAGATGATCATCCGGGCCCATGCCCCTCCAGCGCACCACCATGGACGCTATCGTGACCTTTATGCTGCCCAAAGACTGGCCGCTGGAACAGCAGCGCTAGAGAAGCCTTTTCTTGGCACACTCCACATACGTTTACGGGCTCGCAGGCGATTGCGGTCTGCTGCTGCCGATGCCCAATTCGACCGTCTTTTTGCGGTGAAAAGCGAGAACGCGTATGCGTCAATGCCAACTTCAATGCCAACTTCAATGCCAAGGGGCCTCCTCGCAATGCTACAGTACACGGTTCGGCATCTTATTCGATAACGACTGGTCGCGGATCGCGTCCGACATGCCGACCGACTCGCACGTGACGCTTCGTGACACAAGTTCGCTTTTGACTCATAAAGTGCGCAAGCGGGGCGACGCAAAGTTCGGCGGCGTCCTGCAGTCGACGACCCGACCTGCACACAATACCATGGTGGTCGACGCGCGACGGAGGAGCAGGAGTGGCAGCA